>JAVJIF010018035.1:0-38201 GCA_038442645.1 Agave tequilana | reverse complement strand
GAGATTACAAGCTCTTGGTGATCAAGAGATCACAAACACTCTCTTATAACTCTCTTACAAATCCCTATAGAGTAAAATAGATTTGAAGCTCAAGGATGTATGTGAGAGTGAAAATCAGAATAGATAGGATATAAGAGCAAAAAACTTAATAAAAACTTTAGAAGTGAAAGCATAAAAGAAACTATGAAAACTTTTTCTCTTTGAAAGTAAAAACTTGATTTTCAATAGAATTTGTTATAATCTAAAATCAATTCCAATGACTCTTTATATAGTCTTTAGAAAAACACTTTTACACTTGTTTATTAGGTCTAAAAGGGAAGAATTTGACCCTTAAATTCAATCTCCAATTTTTAAAAAATACAGATTTTGAAATCTGATCGTTACTGCATTCTGCAGTCTGTCGGTCGACCGCCCGATCGACTGGCCATTTTAGCTGGTCGGTCGACCGTGCTTAACCGAGGCTGAAATGGTTGCAGTCGGTCGACCCATCGGCCGACCGTAAAGGGGACCGGCCGACCGGGAACGTGCATCAACATGCACAACCCTCTGCCAAAGATTCGGTCGATTGTACGGTCGACCATACGGTTGACCATACAGTCGACCGTTCTGGCCTGTAATAGGCACGATCGACCGCCCGGTCGACTGACCTAGGCCAAAATCAGCATTAAGGTTTGTTTTCAAAATAAAGATAATTTTAAATAATTTTTGTATAGATTTTGAAGGGTAAAGACATGTATATGAGAAGATACAAGTTATATACTTCATTAAAAATATTTATGTAAGATGTGGAACAAGTATCAAATGCAAACATGTCAAAAATACCATTCAAAATAAACTGCTCTTTTGAAAATGTGCACGTTTGTGTATGTACATCTTTGAGCATCAATTCCGTATTCTACTCGTTAACAAACTAGATTCTTACAAGGTTCTAATCGACTATAAGAATCTTAGAGTGGGCTTCTCTATTTGCGACGTTGAATGCTTTGAGCTTCAATCCCGTACTTGAGTACACTTGAGCCATCAACACCTTTCTTTAGAGGAAGAACCTGTTAACCTTCTTGAACCCTGAAACACACTTAAAACACTTGATTTGATTAGTACTAATAAGTACATATGCTTTGTTATCATTAAAACACAAAACTGGTGATTGTTACCTTTGGGCCAACAAATATTGAGACGAGGGCATATATTGATTCGAATAAGACCAATC
Organism: Agave tequilana; assembly: GCA_038442645.1. Lineage (NCBI taxonomy): Eukaryota > Viridiplantae > Streptophyta > Magnoliopsida > Asparagales > Asparagaceae > Agave > Agave tequilana. Next base: position 36,991 of record JAVJIF010018035.1, on the reverse strand, counting down.
TGGGCATACTTGGTTAGTTAGAGTTATGAAATGTAAGGTTAGTGATATCTGAGTTAAAAGAGGTCGGGTGAGTATGGATCACTATGTGCATTGGAATATTATAATTGTAATCCATAACACAAAGATGTCCAAAAAAAAAATACAAATCAAGGAAACAAACAAACAATAAAGAAAAAGAAATTTTCAAAAACAAGCCTATACTAGGGTTGACCTAAATCTAGATGACTCCTAACTGGTTAGGCTGTTCACGAGGGTACAATTTAGAAATCTGACCATAAGTTAATTGGTCAGGTAGGGAAAAGACCAGTGGAGGTATCTATGCCAGAGCAACGAGCCTAATTATGCCAAACCACTATTTTTGAGATTTCGACTCTCAATCCTAAATATTTGACATCGATTTGACAAGAGTCAAGCTCTAACAACTTTCTCCTTAGGTCCATCTCCTAAATGAGCTAAGATGTCTCTAGGGACCAACGCCTAAAAGTTTTATTTAGACTTGGGTTGTGCAAGTGAGGGGTGATATTTGGGCTAAGAGAGGGTAATGACTTCTCCACCTTATGTTGTATCAGGTTTTGCTCTTAATTTTTAATTTGTGCAAGTGTGAAATATAGATAAGAATTAACGCACAAAGCGAGTAAATCACCCATGTATTTGTCCGAACTATATGCAATGCAATGTGTACATCTCAGTCCAGATAACAACAACAGAATAATAAAATACAATATATTGGAATTGAAATCGACACGTGCGTAGATGCTAATCTCTAAATCAATTTAAAACATCTAATTACCATATTTTAATTCATGGTTATTACAATGCACAGGTAATCTAAATAGAAAACTAGCAGCGGAATAAACAGATATATGCAATTAAAGATACCCCCTAAAAAAAAGCGGAAAACAACTCCATGCTTTCTTGAGCAGGGAGAAATAGGGAGTGTGGGCTTCTGTAGTTGTTAGATTCTAAAAATTGTTATCTGTACCTAGAAACAAAGAAGAAAAGTTAAAAAAAAATATGAAATCAAACCGTTTTCGTCCCCAACAATGATGCCAAAATTTGATCAGGAGAAAACCATGAACAAAAAGTGTCAATTTGAAATAAGAGATAAAAGTGTTGCTTTGACTTCCTTGATATTTTTGTTATAGCATGGTGACTATAAGGGCCGAATCCACAGGGACAGAAAGCGATAGAAGATTTACCGGTTGATTCACGCGTGTTATAAATGTTTTTCAATGTTTTAAAGAATTGAAAGAAATATAAACAAAAAGTGGAAAAAGAAAAATACAATGAAAATAAAGATGAGGAACAAAGAAGAATGGCTATTGAGAAGTGACTTTAAAATATAGATACAAGAAAAAAGAAAAGATAAAAAGAGATACAAGAAAACTCATAGCTACTAACTACTAATGGCACCATTAATATGCTAACCTCTTAGTGATAGTTGCCACACATGTACATTGGTCATCACTAGTTCTTAGTTCAAGAGCTTTACAAAGCATGACCCATAAGATCATTCATCACATCTAAACTAAAATAAACAAGTGGAAGTTACACTTAAACCATAAAAACTAACTAGTGCAAGCATGAAATAAAGTAATATTAGCTTGTTAGAAAGTTAGATGTTAGAGTATTAGAATCCATCATCATAAGCCATCAATGGCTCTTCCAATAGCAAGGCCAAGTAGAGGCTGTTAAATTCATATGAATTATCAAGTAAGGAGTTAGTAAATTAGTGGTTAGTAGTTAGTTACCATGAGAGAAAATTAGCTAAACATGTAAAGAGTTAAAAAGAAAAAACAAGTAGAGATAAAGAGCAAACCTTTCATAGAGTATCACCCTCCATTATAAACACTCTAACTTTTATCCTAAGAATCACTCTCTTCCCTAATACATGATCTACAAAAGAAAAAAAACAAAAGAAAGAGGAAAGGAATAACCAAACTAAAAAAATGGGAGAAAACTACACTACAAGCCCTCCTCCCCTCAATTCTGTTCAATACTAGGCTTTTTATAGGCAAAGGGGTTACTAAGGAAGCATATGAGCTATGCGTCGAAGGACGAGGCGTAGCTCCCATGGCTGTGAAACGCGGCCAATACCGTGTTTCAACGGCCATTCTGAGGCCAGAAGTGCAATGCTGAATAGTGGGTCTTGTACTAGGGGAATAGGTTATGTACTGCCTAATGTTTTGTTATTTTCTGCTCCTAGAATTACCAGACTGGGTTTCAAAGGCTTTGAGTTCTTCTAGGCTTTAAAATCTCCAAATAAATTAGACTTTTGGGTTTCTTCTTTACTTCATGCCATGCACCTAGAAATACACAAGAAAGTCATTATTAACACAATTTTATATAGAATTAATGTGAAGATGTGGTATGAAATATGGAAATATAGAGAATAGCTATCCCTATGAGTTTGTTCTCAACCCCGGGCAGCCCTCGGAGATCAAAGTGAAGAAGGGGGCCCTGAGGTCCCACAACAGGAGAGCGGGGCAATCCAATATTGAGAAATCAATGCCATCTTCAACGCTTCCTAATCGAAGGCACCACCTCCCGAGAAAGAGTCATCTATATCAATGAGGCTCACTGGATCAAGTACTCGATGGTGCTAACTAGCCCACCATTGGCTTCGAGCAAGCCAATATCGTTTTGAACTATGATTGGTATATGTTCACTTCCCATACAATAATGGTTTGATTGTCTCTATAATCATCGACAACTGCCGAGTGTTTAAGATCCTGGTCCATGGGGGAAGCTCCATCCAGATCTTATACAGAGGCACCCTAAACAGAATGGAGGACTCTCTAGAAACCACTAGAGCGATGATCAATACTCAATCTTACTTATGTGGATTTGACGGGAACGAGACACCCTCTCTAGGCACAATTTCATTCCTAGTTCACGCAAACCCCTAAAACATCATCATGGAGTCCTGCATATTGGATGTGGAGTCCCCCCACAACTCGATATCTGGGAGACCCTGGTTCCACATGACGAAAGTCATATTGTCCATCTATCACCAACTATTGTGGTACCTCACTCCGACTGGGACAGCCGATATCAGAAAAGATCAGGTCGCGGTCAGGACCATCTCTGCTCTTGCCTAGAAGAAGTTGGGCTGGAAATTAAAGACTACGAAGGCAATCTCTGAGGAGGTCCTCCCTGACAGAAAGAAGCTGAAGCAGATTACCACTGAATAGCAATCACAGTGCGATGGAAGTCTAGACTCTGACTCTTCCTCTGAGTTGGAAACTCCCAAAAGCAAATCAAAGGAGGAGCTCAAGTTGTTCCATGTGGACGACCCTTGTCACAAAAAGTGAGTTCTCCAGATAGACATGAAACTTTCTACCCGAGAGAAGGATCAATTCAAGAAGTTTCTGTCTGAGAACCTTGAGTGTTTGTATGTTCCCCGACAGATATGCCCAGGTGGATCCCTCTGCCATCTGTCAGAAGAAGCCTATCCTTCATGGGTCTAAACCACCAAAGCAAAAGCCACAGAAGATGAATACAGAATGTCTCCAAGCCCTAAACGATAAAGTTGATGACTCCTCAAGGCTGACTTAATTCGAGAGACTCTCTACCCAGACTGGCTTGCCAATCTAGTCCTAATGAGAAAGAAAAATGGGGATTAGAGGGTCTGCATTGACTTCACAAACTTAAAAAAAGTCTGCCCCAAAGACAGCTTTCCGTTGCATAACATAGACCAGATGGTAGATGCGATAGTGGGCCATGAACTTTTCGGCTTCATTGATGCCTACTTGGGATACAATTAGATCAAGATGCATTAGAAAAAAAGGACAAGATGGCCTTCACCAGCGGCCGCGCCATCTACCGCTACAAAGTCATACCCTTCGACTTGAAGAATGCAAGAGCCACTTTCTAGTGGTTGGTCAATAAAGTCTTCGAGGAGCTAATTGGGAACACAATAGAGGTATATGTTGATAACATGCTTGTGAAGAGTCTCAGTCGCTCTGACCATGTGAAGAATTTGTAAGAACCATTCGCTCTGCTCCAAAAATTCAGTATGAAGCTCAACCCGAGAAGTGTACCTTTAGAGTAGCGTTGGCAAGTTTCTCGGGTATCTTCTCGTTCAATGGAGAATCGAAGATAACCCCCGAAAGATATACGCCATATTGGAGATGAAGTCCCCAACCACTGTCAAGGAGGTCCAGATCCCCAATGGCCGCCTCATTGCCCTCAATCGCTTACTCAGCTAATCAACTAACTAGTGTAAGCCCTTCTTCTTGGCCATCAAGAAGAACAGACCTGACTTTTATTATAACATTTAGTGTGAAGCACCATTCTAAAGTCTAAAGGCATATCAGGCATCTCTTCCACTTCTATCCAAGCCACTTCTCGATGAAACATTATTCGTCTATCTCAGAACTACAGTAAGCACAACTTTGGTTTGGAAAGATATATGCATCCAAAATCAGGTCTACGTTGTCACGAAGGCCTTGATCGATGCTCAAACAAGATACACAAAGATTGAAAAACTAGTGTTTGCTCTCTTCATCACCACAAGAAAGTTGAAGCGCTACTTTCTGTCCTTTCCCATCGCCAAGCGGGTTGAGTACCCGCTGAGGAATATTATGGAGAATCCCAAGGCTAATGGCAAATCGCGAAGTGTATCATGGAGATTACACCTCTCGGAATCACCGTCGAGTCGACGACAACGCTCAAAGGGAAAATCTTGGTGGATTTCATTGTCGAGTTCACACCAAGATCCCCATCACAATGAAACATCTTGGAAGGGTTAATCTTGAGCATGGATGGAGATCAACTGGTAAGGTTACCAGAGTTGGGATAGTCCTCACCACCTCAAAAGGATCCATCATAAAGCAATCTTACACCCTTGGGTTTCGAGTCACCAACAATGAGGCTGAATATGAAGCAGTCATTGCAGGCCTCAAGGTGATGACTACCCTTAGAGTCATGAAGCTTGAAGTTTGGTGTGATTCACTACTCATAATGAGTGAAATAAACAAAGAATACACAGCCAAAGATGCTTGAATGAGCGCATACTTGAATGTCATCATGACTTGAAAAGCCAAATTCTTCTGTTGTGACTTCAAGCAGATCTCGAGATTTAAGAACAGCCACGCAGACTCCTGGACACACTAGCCTCAGCCATCAACTTCCAATTTTGATGCGAGATTTTCATCCAGCACATCTCGAGGCTGAGCATTTGCAAGCCCGACTAGAAAGTCTTGAGTCTAGATTTATCTCGGGGTGGACGAACGATGTCATATCTTTTTCCAAAGATGAAATGCTCCCTAATGACAAGGTCGATGCTCAAAAGCTGCAGCATCTAGCAACCATATATGTACACCTCAGGGGATTCCTAAATGAGAGGTCATATTCCAGGCTGCACTCCATCCCATCCTTAAGGTCCCTTGGGCCAGAGGAAGCTAGGAGCTTAATGCATGAGATGCATGATGGTGATTGTGAAAACCACATGAGAGGTCAGTCTCTCGCCCACAAAGCCATCAATCGAGGATATTACTAGCTGAAGATATTCGATGACACCAAGAGCACATGAAGAAGTACCCACAATGTCAGAGGTTCGCTTTATCTTCAAATAAATGCAGTACAGATCTTCACACTCTGCAGAGTCCCTGGCCCTTTATGCAGTGAGGGCTTACTTGGTAGGTTCTCTTTCTCAGCACTAGTTCAGATTCCTGCTGGTGGCCACAGACTACTTCACTAAGTAGATGGAAGTATTACTGCTCTCCTAGGCCACAGGGAAATAAATTGTCAAATTCCTCTGCCAGAATATTGTGTGCTGCTTCAACCTTCCTCACACTGTTGCAACTTATCTTGATGATAACAATTGTATTTTATACTATTTTTGTATATTTTTAGATATTTGTTAAAATCCTTGATTACACACACAGATAGTCTTATTAGTCGACTTGACTCTTCTTGCAGTCGACTAATACAATGTCTAGTTGACTTATCAAAGTCCTATAGTCGACTAAGTCCTATTCAGAAAAGATATCCACTCTCTGTTTGTTGACTAAAAGTAGCATTAATAGACATATATACACTGCTAGTTGACTAATCCTTAATGTAGTCGACTTATACTTCCTATTGGTAGACTAATAGTAGTTTCTAGAGACCTGTATACCTATATCAGTCTTGATATAGTCGACTTTTTTCTTGACAAATCGACTAACCCAGGCAAATCTTGTTCCCCAAGTAGACTATCTTTCATCCCCTAGTCGACTTATAACAGTTTCTGACTGTTAAACAGTCATTACTTTTTAGTGTTTATCCAACATTTTAATATTCAATTTTGTCTTGATAACTGCCCTAACTGATCATAGATTTCAGGTATAAATAGGGATGTTGTCTTAAGCTAAATACACCAATTCATAACATTAGTTTTCTGTCCAAAAACTCTAGTCAAAATTCTACTTTTTGGAAAACTAGTCCACTTTCATTTCTTTACACAAATTTCAATCCTCTAGTGAAGAATTTTGAGAGTCCACCTATAAGAGTCTTTGTTCACGATCACATACAAATCTCAAGGCTTATAGGATTGATTGTAATCACTCAAAGAGAAGAATTGTACAAGAGCGTCTTCTTGGTGTAGAAGAGAAGTTGTACAAGGTATTGTTATCTTCTTAGTGTAAGAAGAGTTGTACACATTTGACAAAGGGTATTTTGTCAAGTGGTGTATAGGTATTGATTTGGGTGTACAAAATCAAGGATAAAGAAAATCTCAAGCGGATTCTTGGGGACTGGATGTAGGTCAAGAGGACCGAACTAGAATAAAAACTCTTGTGTTTGCATTTGCATTATTTCTGAGTATTTATTTTATTTATTTTCCTACAAGTTATTTATGATTGAAATTTTATTAACACTACTCATTTCTATATTAGTATTTATGTTGCTTAGTTGCAGTGCATAGATCTTACATTTGGTACCCTGTTTGGAACCTACATTTGGTATCAGAGCAAGATTTGCTACATACAACTTTCAAGGATGGCAATGGAGTTTCCTTCATCACAATTCTATGAAGGACATTTTACACAATGTCCACTATTGTTTGATGGATCAAACTACAATTACTGAAAGTGTAGAATGAAGATCTACTTGCAACCGCTCAACTACGAACTATGAAACATAGTACAAGTACGTACACCAAGCCGACCACCAATTACAATGGCTGGAGTGAAGAACAAAAGAAGTCTGCAAACCTTAATGCCAAAGCAATGAACACGCTTTTTTGTGCCTTGAACAAAGAAGAATTTAATCACGTGTCAATGGTCAGATCTGCAAATCAAATATGGCAGATTCTACAGGTAACCCATGAAGGTACAAATATGGTTAAAGAATCTAATTATTCTTGTTCACAGGTTCGAACTCTTCAAAATGGAGAATGAAACCATAGCAAAAATAGTTACAAGGTTCCTTAGTATCCCTTGGGAAGGAATACACTCAAGTTGAAAAAGTCAGAAAGATTCTTCGCGTACTCACATCAGATTGGGAGAAGAAAATCACTGCAATTGAAGAAGCAAATGATCTCTCAACTATATCATTAGAAAACATTTTTGATAATTTTAATGGCATATGAAGTACAACTTGAAGAGCGGAAAAAGGATGAACAACAATCTCTATCCAAGAATAAAGTACTTGCCTTCCATACATCCTCAGATATGGACAATTCAGATGATGATGAAGAGGAGATGGCAATGCTCTCAAGAAAATTCAGAAAGTTCTTGAAGTATAATAAGTTCAATCCAATATATTTTAATTGTAATAAAACAGGTCATATGAAGAAGGATTGCCCATTGCTCAAAACAAAGAAAAATTCAAGAGCAAAAAGTTTAAAAAGAAGAAAGATTATCAGACATCATGGGAGAATAGTGATTCCTCTTCCTCTGATGAAGAAGAAACCACTGAACATGCCAACATTTATTTTATGGCTTAAGAAGAAGATGAGATACAATATACTGAACTCTTGATGCATTTCATGAGTTATATAGTGATCTTAAGAATGAAAAGATGAAAAATAAATTTTAACAAAGGAAGATAAAAGACTCATCAAAGAAATTTTTGTTTATTTTTCTTACATATCTTCTATAAATTCTCGGAAGGATGACTTTGAAAAAGTTTTATTATCTTTAAAAAAGGATAATGAGAATTTTTTTAAAAGAGAATGTTTTGCTTAAAAGAGAAACTATGTCTTTAAATGAAAAAATTTCATGACAAGTTTCAAAGATAAATATAAAGAACTTTTGAATAAAGTGACAAAGTTTAATAAAAGAAAAGAAAATTTAAATGATATATTGTCATATCAAAAGGCTTCATATAATCATTTTAGACTTGAATTTTCAAAAGATAAGCATATTGGTCTTGATTGTTCAAAAATAATTTCTACGAAAAGAATAATGATAATTCTTTTAAGAAGACCCTGAAATCAAAGTTTAAATATATTTAGATTCCAAAAATTCTAAATAATATGGATAAAAATGTTTATATTGCATCATGTATACATCATATATGTAACTCATGCAATTATGTTTATACTAGTAGATGGAAACTAAATTCAAATTGGGTTTGGATTCTTAAAGGTTAATATTTTGATCATGTTATGATTGGTGGCATTAATAATATTTTATCTTATAGGTACCATACAAAGAAAATAGAATACCTGATGATATAAGTTATTTCTAACATTTGAAAATATATCATATGCATGGTATGATGCAGGGGGAGAACACTTATTATATATATATTTGTTATAACCTGTTTTCTGCTGGGGGTGTTTCTCTATAGGGGGAGCTTGTGCATACACACACTGTCATCATAAAAAAATAGGAGAATGTTTGAACTTATTTTGATGATCACAATTGTATTTTGTACTATTTTTGTATATTTTTAGATATTTGTTAAAAGCTTTGATCATACACACAAATAGTCTTATTAGCCGATTTGACTCTTTTTGTAGTCAACTAATATAATGTCCAGTCGACTTATCAAAGTTCTATAGTCGACTAAGTCCTATCCAGAAAAGATATCCACTCTCTGTTTGTTGAATAAAAGCAGTAATAGTCGACTTATATACACGGCTAGTCGACTAATCCTTAATGTAGTCGACTTATACTTTCTGCTGGTCGACTAATAGTAGTTTCTAAAAACTTACATATATGTATCAGTCTTGATATATTCTTGAATAGTTGACTAACCCAGGCAAATCTTATTCCCTTGGTCGAATATCTTTCATCCCCTAGTCGACTTATAAGAATTTTTGAATGTTAAACAGTTATTATTTTCTGGTATTTATCCAACATTTTAATATTCAAATTTATCTTGATAACTGCCCTAACTGACTATAGATTTCAGTTATAAATAGGGATGTTGTCCTAGGCTAAATACACCAATTCATAACATTAGTTTTCTGTCCAAAAACTCTGGTCAAAATTCTGTTTTTTTAGAAAACTAGTCCCACTTTCATTTCTTCACACATATTCAATCCTCTAGTGAAGAATTCTGAGAGTCTACCTATAAGAATTCTTGTTAACAATCAAATACAAATCTTAACGCTTATAGGATTTATTGTAATCACTTAAAGAGAAGAATTGTACAAGAGGGTCTTCTTGGTGTAGAAGAGAAGTTGTATAAGGTGTTGTTGTCTTCTTGGTGTAAGAAGAGTTGTGCACATTTGGCAAAGGGTATTTTGTTAAGTGGTGTATAGGTGTTGATTTTGGGTGTACAAAATCAAGGATAAAGAAAATCTCAAGCGGGTTGCTTGGGGACTGGATGTAGGTCAAGAGGACTGAACCAGGATAAAATCTTTTGTGTTTGCGTTTGTATTATTTTTGAGTTTTTATTTTATTTCCTTTCCTACAACTTATTTGTGATTGAAATTTTATTAACACTACTTATTTATATATTCCTGTTTGTATTGCCTAGTTGTAATGCATAGATCTTACATTTGGTATCCTGTTTGGAACCTACACATACCACCATCACCGCCTATGTGACCAATTTCATGAGGAAGCAAATGGTGCGCTTCTATTACAAGTATCAGATCACCCACCAATTCTCCGCACCTACTATCAACAAGGTAACGACTGGGATCAGCAATCGCACTATCCTTGACAGCCTGTGCAAGAGTCTTGATAAATCTAAGACAAGTGGGTGCTAAACTCCACGTAGTGCTAAGGACTTCCAAGCATATCCCGATAGGTGATACTTTGTTCTCATTAGCTAATGGGATGAAGGGCATCATCCCAGTCGACATCTGGATGCCAACACTCCACACATGGAAAATTGATTGGGACCTGAATGCCATCCAACTTTGCCTAGCCCAAGATCAGTCTGAGCAAAGATGATGATAAGCTCAGATACGCATTATCGCCTAACAGCAACAGATTAAGGCCATCCATTACAAGAAAGTGAAGGCCTTTGAATTTCAAATTGGTGACCTAGTCCTAAAGTGAATCATCCAGAGCACCATGGAAAGAAACACGGGGAAGCTAGGGCCAGACCGAGAGGATTCATACGTTGTGGTAGCCAGAGGAGGCAATTGTTTCACCTCAAAAAGGTTCTAGAGTCGGTGTAAAGTTTCTTTGAGTGGATAAAAAATTAAAGCGGAACGATTTCGATTATAAAAGAAGGAAAAAGACTCAGTTCTCTCCTTTATTTAAAGCTGGGTTCATTGAGCGGTGATGGAGAGTGATTCTTATTCTCCATTGACTGGCAACTGTCAAGCTTCTCTTCAGAATGCTCTCGAAGACTAATTAGAGAGGAACTCTATTTTTAATACGCTAAGTATTAAGAGTCCACTGATTAACTCCTTTTCTCCTTCTCTCTAAAAGTTCTCCCTTTTTGGGTGGATCCCCTTTCATAACTTCTTAGACTATTTATATAACACATAGGGGTATTATTGTCCCCTCAAATTTTTCCATAATAGGGATTAACTCCCTCATTATGTGGAGAGTTAATTGACCCAGTAATGGGGTCAATTATAATAGAAATGCGGGTCTCACACTAGACGCAGACCTCACGTTGCTTGTTGTAATCGCAGGCATATCAGAACGCGGAGTTGCTCAGACTTGTGTTTGAAATGAGAAGTAGCGTTTCTTAGATTCACGTCTGAAGAGGAGCACCAAGTTACTCATACCCGCGCTTGCCATGGAACGCAGAGTTACTCAGACTCGTGTTGGATGGAACGCGGAGTTTCTCAGACTTGCGTTGAATGTTGGTCTACTCAGGCCCGCATTTGAAGTCTCCATGCTTCTTTAGACGTGAATCTATGTTTTAGTCAAAGCATGACTTTCATGTCAAAATAAGGCTCGCGTCTTATGGCTTGTCTTTGGTGATTTTTATACAGCCTACAGAACCCCCTCCAAAGTTTTTGAAACTCCATAGTTGAGTGAGACAAATTTCAAAACACCTAGACTTCAATTGATTTTGGGCTTCCTATAATTGGACTGGCAATCTTTTGAGATACTCAGAGTTTGATCCAGTCAGGATTGTGGTCTTCGTGAGTGTACCGTTGAACTGCTTGAAGCCTCTAGAAAATTTCATCATAAATGTCTTAGAAGCGCAGTTTAGCACTTGTCATGAACTTTGGTTCACTTGTTGGTGTACTATTGAACCGATGGAGTTGCCCATTATTTTTGCTAGTATACTGTTGAACTAATTTCAGAAGCAAAGGCATATTCCTTGTATGTGAGAGAACGCAGCCTTATAGACGTGGTTGTCATGCTGATCAAGCGGAGAAGCAAACTTCAGTGGAGTTGTGAGTCTCAATTGTTGTAGAAATGCGACTCTCAATTGTTGCAGAGATGCCGGTTCTCAATTGCTGCAGAGACGCGGCCCTTGGTTGTAGTAGAGATGCAAATCTTGATTGTCATTAAGACGCGGCACTTAAAATGTTGAGATCACATTAGATGCTTCTTGGCACGAATGCAGGTGCCGCTCAGGATACTTGTCTAGCTCGAGATACATGCCATATATCTCGGCCATTGAAAGGCTTGTAAAAAAACCGGGTCTTCCAACAGCCAGTTCACTTTCACTGTTTATCATTTTCGATCAGACCCGCATCTAAAGCTCTTCGGCTTTCTTAAAACCCAGTAAACTCTTAGCTTTTTTCAATCAAAGATTTCACTGTACTCATGACTCCTAAGGCGAAGATTGTCACTTCCTCCTCTAGCGTTGCCGCTGTCGAGTCTCAAATGGGTGGTATTCCTCCTCAATAAGCCCTTATTTTAGGTAGAAATCTTCAAATGGCTTTTGCCATTGAAAACACAAAGAGGCTTTGTCCTCTTAACTTCTTTTGTAACACTCTATCTTCTTGAATAAGAAAGTGTTTGTATCATTTTTAAATTTTGATATGAATATAAGTGATAATTTTACCTTTTTCTTTCTCTTGAATTTCCTTTTGTCTTTTGAAAATTAGACAAATGAAAGCGATTGTTTTTGACTTACTAGAGGAGATGATTAACATAGCAATTCAAAGTTTAAAAATTCCATTAAGGAATTTGAAATGATTATTGTTAGAGGTGTGGTGCTAACTTGACAGGAGTTGAATTCATGATTGTGACGAATTCTATGGGCTTGCTATTCCATTGATGAGAATAACAAGTGGAGTTAAATCCACTGGGAATTTATGAAAATTTTTACCATCAGAAGTGTGATGTTAACGTGATGGGCTAGGATTTACAATCAGAAGCAAATTGAATTTTCAGAGGCATGATTTTAACTAGACAAGGAAGTGAATGCTAGTGGTGTGATATTAACTTAGCATTAAGATATCTCGTTTTCATTGACAAAAGCCTTAATCACACACACAAATAGTCTTATTAGTCGACTTGACTCCTTTTGTAGTCGATTAATACAATGTCTAGTTGACTTATCAAAGTACTATAGTCAACTAAGTCCTGTCCAGAAAACATATCCACTCTCTGTTTGTTGACTGAAAGCAGTAATAGTCAACTTATATACACTGCTAGTCGACAAATCCTTAATGTAATCGACTTATACTTCATGCTGGTCGACTTATAATAGTTTCCAGAGACTTGCATATCTGTATCAGTCTTGATATAGTCGACTTACTTCTTAACTAGTTGACTAACCCAGGTAAATCTTATTCCCCTAGTCGACTACCTTTCATCCCCTAGTCGACTTATAACATTTTCTGACTGTTAAACAGTTATTGTTTTCTGGTATTTATCCAATATTTTAATATTCAAATTTGCCTTGATAACTTCCCTAACTGTCCATAGATTTTAGATATAAATAGGGATGTTGTCTTAGGCTAAATACACCAATTCATAACATTAGTTTCCTATCCAAAAACTCTAGTCAAAATTCTGTTTTTTTAGAAAACTAGTCCCACTTTCATTTCTTCACACAAATTCTAATCCTCTAGTGAAAAATTCTAAGAGTACACCTATAAGAGTCCTTGTTCATGATCACTTACAAATCTCAAAGCTTATAGGATTGATTGTAATCACTCAAAGAGAAGAATTGTATAAGAGCATCTTCTTGGTATAGAAGAGAAGTTATACAAGGTGTTGTTGTCTTCTTGGTGTAAGAAGAGTTGTAAACATTTGGTAAAGGGTATTTTGTCAAGTGGCGTACAGGTGTTGATTTTGGGTGTACAAAATTAAGGATAAAGAAAACCTCAAGCGGGTTACTTGGGGACTGGATGTTGGTCAAGAGGAGCAAATCAGGATAAAATCTCTTGTGTTTGCGTTCGCATTATTTTTGAGTTTTTATTTTGTTTCCTTTCCTATAAGTTATTTGTGATTGAAATTTTATTAACACTACTCATTTCTATATTAGTGATTGTGTTGCCTAGTTGTAATGCATAGATCTTACATTTGGTATCCTATTTGGAACCTACACATGCGACTATCACCGACAATGTGACCAATTTTGTGAGGAAGCAAATGGTGTGCTTCTGATCTCCCACCAGTTATCTGCCCTTACTATTCACAAGGTAATGACTGAGATCAGCAATAGCTCTATCCTTGACAGCCTGTGCAAGAGTCTTGATAAATCTAAGCCAAGTGGGTGATAAACTCCACGTAGTGCTAAGGACTTCCAAGTGTATCCTGATGGGTGATACTCTGTTCTCATTAGCTTATGGGATGAAGGGCATCATCCAGTCGACATCTGGATGCCAACACTCCACACATGGAAATTTGATTGGGACCTGAATGCCATCCAACTTTGCCTAGCCCAAGTTGAGTCTAAGGAAAGATGATGAGAAGCTCAGATACACATTATTGCCTACCAGCAACAAATTAAGGTCGTCCATCAGAAGAAAGTGAAGGCCTTTGAATTTCAAATTGGTGACCTAGTCCTAAAGTGAATCATCCTGAGCACCATGGAAAGAAACGCGGGGAAGCTCGGGCCAGACCGGGAGGATTCATACATTGTGGTGGCCAGAGGAGGCAATTGTTTCACCTCGAAAAGGTTCTATAGTCAGTGTAAAGTTTCTTTGAGTGGATGAAAAATTAAAGCGGAACGATTCCGATTACAAAAGAGGGAAAAAGACTCAGTTCTCTCCTTTACTTAAAGCTGGGTTCATTGAGCGGTGATAGAGAGTGATTCTTGTCCTCCATTGACTACAACTGTCAAACTTCTCTTCAGGATGCTTTCGAAGGCTAATCAGAGAGGAACTCTATTTTTAACACGCTAAGTATTTAGAGTCCACTTATTAACTCTTTTTCTCCTTTTCTCCAAAAGTCCTCCCTTTTTGGATGGATCCCCCTTTCATAACTTCTCAGGATATTTATATAAGACATATGGTATTATTGTACCCTCAAATTTCTCCATAATGGGGATTAACTCCCCCATTATGTGGAGAGTTAATTGACCCAGTAATGAGGGTCAATTACAATAGAAGTGTGGGTCTCGCGCTGGACGCGGATCTCGCGTTGCTTGTTGTAAATGCAGGCATATCAGAACGTGGAGTTGCTCAGACTTGCCTTTGAAGTGAGAAGCAGGGTTTCTTAGATCCACGCCTGAAGAGGAGCACCAAGTTACTCAGACCCGCACTTGCCATGGAACGCAGAGTTACTCAGACTCGTGTTGGATGGGACGCAGAGTTTCTCAGACTCGCATTGAACGCGGGTCTGCTCAGGCCCACATTTGAAGTCTTCATGCTTCTTTGGACGCGGATCTATGTTTTAATCAAAGCATGACTTTCACGTCGAAATAAGGCTCGCGTCTTACGGCTTGTCTTTGGTGATTTTTATACAGCCTACAGAACCCCTCTAGAGTTTTTGAAACTCCACAGTTGAATGGGACGGATTTCAAAACACCCAGACTTCAATTGATTTTGGGCTTCCTATAATTGGACTGACAATCTTTTGAGATACCCAGAGCTTGATCCAGTCAGGATTGTGGTCTTCGCTGCTGAACTGCTTGAAGCCTCTAGAAAATTTCATCACAAGTATCTTAGAAGCTCAATTTAGCACTTGTCATGAGCTATGATTTGCTTGTTAGTGTACTATTGAACCGATGGAGTTGCCCATTGCTTTTGCTAGTTACTAATGTACTGATTGCAGAAGCAAAGGCATATTCCTTGTATGTGAGAGAACACAACCTCATAGACGCGGTTGTCATGCTGATCAAGCGGAGATGCGAACTTCAGTAAAATTGCGAGTGTCAATTGTTGTAGAGATGCGAGTCTCAATGGTTGTAGAGATGCGACTCTCAATTGTTATAGAGATGCGGTTCTCAATTGCTGCAGAGGCGTGGCCCTTGATTGTCGTAGAGATGCGACTCTTGATTGTCATTGAGACGCGGCGCTCAAAACGCTAAGATCACGTTAGATGCTTCTAGGCACGAATGTAGGTGCCGCTCGGGACGCTTGTCTAGCTCGAATTGAGCTCGAGATACGTGCCATATATCTCAGCCATTGAAAGGCTTGTAAAAAAGACGGGTCTTCCAACAGTCAAATCACTTTCACTGTTCATCATTTTTTATCAGACCCGCGTCTAAAGCTCTTGGGCTTTCTTGAAAAACAATAAACTTAGAGCTTTTTTCAAATCTTTTTCAAAGATTTCACTGTACTCATGACTCCCAAGGCGAAGATTGTCACTTCCTCCTCTAGCATCGCCGCTGTCGAGTCTCAAATGGGTGATGTTCCTCCTCAAAAAGCCCTTATTTTAGGTAGAAGTCTTCAAATGGCTTTTGCCATTGAAAATACAAAGAGGTTCTGTCTTCTTTGGTTCGTTTGTAACACTCTATCTTATTGAATAAAAAAGTGTTTGTATTACTTTTAAATTTTGATATGAATATAAGTGATAATTTTACCTTTTTATTTCCCTTGAATTTCCTTTTGTCTTTTGAAATCAGACAAATGAAAGCGATTGCTTTTAACCTGCTAGAGGTGACGATTAACATAGCAATTCAAAGTTTAAAAACTACGTTAAGAAATTTCAAAAGATTACTGTAAGAGGTGTGGTGTTAACTTGACAGGAGTTGAATTCATGATTGTGATGAATTTTTTGGGCTTGCTATTCCATTGATGAAAATAATAGGTAGAGTTAAACCCATTGGGGATTTATGAAAATTTTTACCGTCAGAAGTGTGATGTTAACGTGACGGGTGAGGATATGCAATCAGAAGCAAATTGAATTGTCTCGTTTTCATTGACAAAACTGAGAAAATTATTGTCCTAGGTTTAACATCAAGGTGAATACTAGAAGTGTAATATTAATTTAGCATTTGGCATCTCGGCTTCGATAAGAAAGCTCGAGGGAGGATTATTGTCACAGGTGTAGTGTTTAACTTAATAATGAAATGGAAGTTAGAGGTGTGATATTAACTTAGCATCGAATGTCTCATTTTTTATGGGAAATCAAGAGAACCACTATTATAGGTGTAGTTTAACTTAATAGGGATTTATAATGCGATATGATCAATTTTGGTCAGAAGTGTAGTATTAACTTGACCAAGAGATTTTTCACTTTGAGCAATTTAGTAGATTTGTCATTTTATTGACGAGAATTGACAAGTTGAAATTTTTTCCATTGGGGATATTGAAGGAAATCACTGTTAGAGGTATAATATTAACTTAACTATGGGATATGTCAGATGTATTATATGAACTTGACATGTTTGATTTGTGATTATTTTATTGGGGAAACAATTAAACCTTTTTAGAAGTTTTACCATTTAATGGATGGGAATTTGCAAGGAAGTTTTGAGAGGAAAGCGGGATCAGGTCTCTTAGGATTTTTAGCAAACCCTCAGTTATAAATTAATTTGATATGTCTTTACCAACTACCATTTAAGTTGGGCTAGCCATGCTATTTTCCTCAGCATGATAAGATATCGAATATTTTCTGTTGGACTTAAATGTCAACTATTTCCTCTATCCTTTAGCCCTCTGAGGCATCAGATGTTCATAGATAAAGTAGAGAAGAGTGAGAAGGTTAAAATCAAAGTTTTATACTTTGTCTTTTCGATATTGTCATCATGCATCGTGATATCAATAATGTTCGGTCAGCTTGGCATTGATCGACCGTGACGTGATACATTGAAGGAAGAGGCTCTTTTTTGGCGCTCTTCCAAACATCTCGGATCTGAAAGCTTTGATTAGAGGTTTGGTGTTAACCTGATCATGGAAAGAGTGACAAGGCTATAATTGAAGTTTTGCACTTTTCTCTTCAATATTAACATCATGCATCGTGATATCAATAATGTTCGGTCGGCTCGGCGTCGATCGACTGTGACGTGATCCATTGAAGGAAGAAGCTCTTCTTTGCGCTCTTCAAACATCTTAAATCTAAATGGTTTGATTAGAGGTGTAGTGTTAACTTGATCATGAGAAGAGTGACAAGGTTTTAACCATAGTTTTGCACTTTGTCTCTTCAATAATAACATCATTCATCGTGATGTCAATGATGTTCGGTCGGCTCGGCGTCGATCGACCGTGACGTGATCTATTAAAGGACGAAGCTCTTCTTTGGCGCTTTTCTAAATATCTTAGATCTGAAAGGTTTGATCAGAGGTGTAGTGTTAACCTGATCATGAGAAGAGTCCTGTTAAAGATAGTACTTCTTCAAGAATCTATCGTTGATCGACATTATGAGCATTTCGCCGTCCTGAGATATGAGGCGGTATGTCCCATTTGACTAGACTGACTCTACTATAAATGTTCCTTCCCATTTAGGCTGGAACTTTCTTTTTTCCTTATGTGTCATAACCATGGGTCTTCTGATAGCTAAGATAAGGTCATCTTTCTTGAAAATTTGTTCCTTGACTTTCTTATTGAAGGCTCTAGAAATCTAAGCTTGATAGAGCTCGATTAGCTGTTGGGCCTCTAGACGTTTGTCATCTAAACCTTCCAACTCCTGGAAGCAAAATTGATGCTTTACCTTGTCTGCCATCCTGATTGTCAAAGTAACTCGTAGGGATGAGATCTTGATCTCCAGTGGGAGTACATATTCACATCCGTACACCAAGAAAAACTGTGTGGCTTTCATCAGGGTTCTCATCATTGTGCGGTAAGCCCATAAGCATTGGCCTAATTTGTCATCCCAATCACATTAACTTTTCTAGACGCTTTTCTTGAGAAGCTTCCTAATAGTCTTGTTGAAGGTTTCTGTGAGGCCATTAGCGACTGGATAGTATGTCATTGATGACACACTTTGTATTCTGAATTTATTATAGAACCTCTGAAATGCTTTGGCTAATGAATTGGCCCGTTATCGTGGACGATTCGTTCAGGGCACACCAATACGGTAGAGCACGTGATGCTTGGAGAATTTGATCATGTTTTTTGTCTTTACTTCTTTCAGGAGAACAACTTTTGCCCATTTAGAGACGTAATATGTTATGGCCAATATGAAGCGATGTCCTCTGGATGTTGGAGGGCTAATAGGTCCAATCACACCCATTGCTTTTTTCGGTTTACTTAAGACTTAGGACGTATACGTGAGATATTCTCCTTGCATATAACCGTCGCTGACTTTCATCACGCTTCGTTTCCTTGTGTTTTGGAAAGTGGGGCGTGACAAAGGTGGTGACCCCGCTTAAAGTTAATATTATCACATGGGTAGCAGGTTCTGATAGATTACCTGCTGGTCTCTACCTATTACATCACGTTGTCAGATGTATCTTTTGTTGCAATCACCCTAAGTCATTTACTAACATCTTTTTATCCTGTGTCCTTATCGTGAGAGTATGGTCCCCTATTGTGACCGGCTTGGTCCTTCCATTATGGCCTACATCTCTCCAACACGTTAGAGGACTGGCAGACTTCATTCATTCTAGGAGCGATTCAAGAAGACTTGGGACATCTGTGTCCAAGCTGTTATTTGGTCCATTTGGATTGAACATAACTCTAGAATCTTCAACCAAAAAAAGACCTCTACAGAAGAAGTTTATCAGCGTGCTCTATTTTACTCTGACCTCTTGGAAAAAATTTGTTTAACACTATCTCTCTTTTCTTAACAACCCCCAACCCCCCCAATACACTTGCCATTGTAAGTATCTTTGTAATTTTCTTCTCTTTTCCACACTCGCTTGGTGAGGGATAGTTTTCTACTTTGTTCCTTGCTTTTTAATAAAATTCAAATTGGATCTTTGTGCTGTTTTTTACTCAAAAAAAAATTCTACATACAATAAGACATATTTCTGGTCACAAGGTAGTATCTTTCCAGCTTGTGTTAGAAAATAAAGGTTATCCGTCGAATCGTATTCATATACTAAAAGTCTTTGAGTGAAAAACCGGGGCCACAAAAAATCCTTTTCCATTATATTAATAGAAAACAGTGTAGGTACGTTGATCTCCGAGAATGGTCAATTAGAAAAAGAGGAAAAAAAAGTTGAAAGAAAAATGACAGAAGAAGGAAGGAAGAAAGGAAAACATATTTTAAAATCTAGCTATGGAAAAATAGCATATAAATACTAACACCAGAAAATAGCTTGAAGAATTTACGTGTTATTTAATGTATTGGAGCAAAACAATCAATTTTCATGAGAAACTATATTGGATTTAATTTTGCATTTTTGCGAATATCATCTTTTTTTTAGAGAAAAAAACTTTGTAAATCTCATCACACTGTAGTGGTCACTTTCTCACCCGCTCGAGATTGTGACACGTGTCTATCCAGCCTCCAAGGATGCACGACGGGTGGTCACTTTTAGAATATCTAATTCAGAGCCTTCATCCAATTCGAATTTCAAGTGGGTCGGGTAGTTAGAAGATATAAATCCGATTTTGAGAGATCTATATCTCTAAGCCCAAACTGTAATCATCTAGAGGGGGGTGAATAGTTAACTAGCTAATCTAAAGATGAATTAATGGGGAATTAAAACTATTTAAACAAACTAAAAACTATTAAGCTAAACACATCAAGTATAACACAAGAGTGTAGCCGAATTCCCGATGAAGGGCTCTGGATGTCTCCTCAAGATTCCTCTAGATAAGAGTTGAGGTGCCATTATGACTCTCTTAGTAGAATACAAGTGTGAGCAAACAATCCCGAACATATATCAATAGAGCATAAATATATCAAACATATAAAAGAGATAAAGAATATAAGCATGCAAGATATAAACACAATTGAGAGATAGAGAGAGGGCAATCGCAAACACGGAAGATTTGTTTCGAGGTTCAAACACCCTTACTCTATGTCCCCGCCTTCAACACTATGTAGGATTTTCACTAGAATCGATCCCACCGGATCACTTGGTGCCACCTACAATGAGTTCACACTAGAACTCCTTGGCTCACTAGTCCCTCTCTTATTCCCGCAAGAACTACACACGCAAGCACACTAGCTTGCTGAGGCCGCACCTCTACACCGAGCTTCTACAAGAACTCGAAACAACGCGAACCCACAAGTTCACCTCCTCAAATACAAAGTAGAACACTTGATGATGTAAACACTTTGATCACCTAAAACTCCCTCACAACAAAGATCTCTATAGGATTGATGTAGCAAAGATAGCTCAGTGTGAGAAAAACTTGGATAGAATTTGTGGTGAAAAACTCAAGAAATCTCTTTTTCAAAACACTCTTAAAATACACTCCTTTTGATATAGAAGTATTTGGCTCTAAAACAAGTGGAGATAAACACTTAGAAAGGTAGGAAAAACTTATTTGAAAGCCCACTTCAAATCTTGTCAAAATTAGCCCAAAATAACCCCATATAAATAGGCTCCAAAAACTAGCCGTTGGGGACAACTCAGCAAGAATTCCTACTGTCGGTCGATCATCCGGTCGACCGGCCAATGGTCAGATTTCTGACTGTTGTGCCATCGGTCGACCGAGGCCTGGATATAGAAGAAGCTCTCTGCCGGTCGACCGCCTGATCAACCGGGGCTAGATCCAGAGAGCAGAGCTCTCTGGTGGTCAACTGGGTCGGTCGACCGGCCCTCTAGCCAAGCAGGTTGTACATGTCTGTGCAAATCGGTCGACCAGACTGGTAGACTGACTTTTGTCGTGGTCGACCGTCCGGTCGACCGGCAGAAGACCTGGTCAAACATTTTTCAAGGATTAAAACTTGGTTTTTTTATCTTCAATAAAATCCTATAAATTCTTATAAATTCTGCAAAAATAAGCTCATTCATATACTTTGATATACAAACATGTTTGGTTAAAAACCAAAAAACATTACAAACATTTTGAACTATTTTTATAATTATAGAAATTTTGGCTTAAACAAAATCTGTATTTTTAAAAAACAGTCTCCAAATTGAAAAACGATTTTTTCAAAACTTTTCCAAATACAAGAACAAGATATTTTAAACACTTTTGAAGCTTAATGTGTATGGATATGATCCACTACACATATATGATGAAATATCTATGTTTTTGACAATAAGCTCTAAAATATGTTTTGATAAAACACATGTATATTTTGAAACTTAAAAGCCAAACCGGTATTTTCTAAAACAAAAACTCTTTTATGAAAACACATATAAATCTTGTGTGTGAGTGTATATGACCTTGAGCAATCCACCAACTAATCTATCCTTTATATTTTATCTAAAAATAAAATCTTGACACTTACAAACAGGCATAAGTCTTCTTGAAAATCTTCTCTTGATAGTCTTCTTCTCCTTTCTTGACTTGGTCCAAACCTTGATCCAATGAGCTGGACTCCTCTTGAGTACTTTATGCGATCTTGATGCGCGAGCTCTTGAATCAACACGTGCTAGCTCCAAAACTTAACTTTGAATCCTTTGTTAAAGCTGAACACCTATTAAGATCTTGATCAAATATCTGAGACTAAATAAACACAAGATCAATAGTACTATAACTACATGAGTTAATCATCATTAAAACTAAAGTGATTGGCCTTTGGGCCAACAATCTCTCCCTTTTTGATGATGACAAAACTCATGGAGTTATATATGCATGGATTAAAGTTAAGCTTCATAGAAGCTCCCCCTTAACTCATGCATAACAATAAACAAATAGATATTCAATGAAGTGCATAAACTAAATAAGAATGTATGCATAAAAAGGGAGATAAACATGCATCAAGTCACCAAATTCTTCTCCCCTTTTTGCATAAACAAAACATATATGCATAAACAAAACTCTCAAAATCTTTCTCCCCCTTTTTGTATAAAACAAGAAAATGAAATAAAAATGCATATATAAATCTCCAAATTTCTCTCCTCCTTTTTGTCAAATAATCAACAAAGGGGCATAAATAAACTGAAAAAAAAATTTCTCCCCCTTTTTGTCAAATCAAAAAAGAAGGATGTATATGCGATATACATTCATGAAGATGAGAGATGTAAAGTTAACTCCCCCTGCATACATGCATTACATGAAGAAGGGATGACATGACCCTAACTCACATAAAACATAATATATAATATATAAGTAGAGATGTTAAGCTCCCCCTACACACGTGTACCACATAAAGAAGAGAAGTCAAGCTCCTCAATATAAGATAAACTCAATATGAATTTATATATAAAAGAGATGTTAAGCTCCTCTTGCATATAGGCAATTCAAATCAAAATAATTTTGAAATCACTTTAAAACAAATTTTTGAATTTTCTTAAGTCAACAAAACAAATTTTGAGATACCACTTGTAAATAAACAGAATTTTAAGGTACCAATGAAAGTAAAACATTTTGTATTTTTGATACCAATTGAAATATATTGTAAATTTTGATACCAAATAAAATATCAAATGAAATACCAATTGAAAATAATGCATAAGCTCATAAAGATACCAATTTATTTTTAAATTTAAGTCAAGCTTAGCATAAACATAATTTGCGCTTTAAACATGTAAATATATTATAAATCAAGCACAATCAAAACATATATATATGTATAAAAAAGAAAATACCAATTGAAATTGATATTATTCGAGATTTTGAAACATACATATATAGAAAACAAATATGAGTATACAGAAGATAAAATTTTCATGAAATTCATGTGCATAACTCATAACTATCCACCCTATTCATGCACAAATTAAAGAGATTTTCTTTGAGCATACACGATATGGTCGCCCAACCATCCTCCCTTGAAGGGTAGAAGCTTTCAAAGAAATATGATTTGAAAATAGTTGTAAATTTAAAAACACTATCAAATGAAGAATAAATAACTAGTTAAAGTAACTTTTGAAAAACTAATTAAAGATCTTTCAAACATGAAACCAAATCATATATATATTTCATAAACATTGCTAAGTACACAAAGATTGTCACTCAAGATCGATAAAGCTCAAAAATGTGCTCATAAAACAAGTATATGAGTAAACAAAAAGTAATATGAGTGTATAAGAATTATGTAAGTAGTATATTCATGAAAATGATCAATAAGGCTCAAAATAAACATGAATTTCTTTTTATCAAATAAATATGAAAAACAAAAAAAATCAACCTTCAAGGTACATGTATGTTCTATCAAAACTAATAATATACATACATATCTTAAATACAAACGAGTGCATAATGTAATTTGCATGAAGGCAAGTGACTCAAGGGTATACATGTATATTTATTAGTTTTAAACAAGAATTAACATATACATGAAACAAAACATGCACAAAAATAGAGAAAACAAGTGCAAATAAAGGAATCATCAAAACTAGGTTGTACATGTGCATGTAATGAGCACAAAAGAGCAATGAGGTACAAATAAATAAGAATCAATTGTTGTTCACTACTTGAACAAGTATATACACAAGTTCTAATGAAAAGTTCATCTAAATAAGTATTCACCAGAAGAAGCACAAAACTAAAACATGCTAAAAACATTCATATCAAAGCACGTAAACTAAATGAGAGTTTAGAGATAGTTACTAAACTATTGAACTATTCTCTAAGTCTCCAAAACATGGTGGTCCTCCCACCACATATCCTTGATAGCGGTGCATCAATTTTAGTATCCATCACGCTCATGCATCCACCATCAAGGCACCAATCCTCTCACATCATGTGAGAGCCCACACCTACATCGAATACAAGAGGTGAGAATTTTAGTACCCATTTTCTTTTAGGTCCACGGGGGTTAACATCATAAGGGACCTAAACATTTTTATTAGCAAAATTTATAGAATTTACTTTATCAAAGTAAAACTTTGCTAAATGGCCTTTGCGGCCGCAATGCGTACATTTGTACACTCTAAAATGCACATGAGAATGAGTGTGATCATAATGTGCAAAGTATGCATATATGTGCCATGGGTTACATGCATAAACATGTGGAGCCTGTTTCTTTTAAAACAAGGTTTTCAATTCACAATAATTAAATGCACAATTTCTCAAAGTTAAGCTCAAACAATTTATTCTATTTTTCAAAATTGAATCTCATTTTTATCAATAGTGATATGAAGAGCATGGCAAATATGAGAATCAACAACCTTTTTCTTTTTAGAAATATTTTTTTCTTTTGAAACAATTTTTCTTTTTAAAGAGTTATTTTCTTCTAAAGCAATTTCTTTTTCTTTTTTCCACCAAGTTGATTTTATTTTTCAAAGAATTATTTCCTTCACAAAGATCATTTAATTTAGAAAATAAAAAATATTCTCTTTTTTCAAAGATTCATTTTCTTTAGAGATGTTTTCCAATTTATTTTAAAAAGAATCTTTTTCTTTTGAAATTGACTCATATTTAATTTTTAATCTTTTATGTTCCTTTTTAAGCAAATCATATTTTTCAAGAAGTTGTTGATAAAATAACGTAAGTTCATCATATGACAAGTTAACATCCTTATCAAGCTCGGATTCGGAATTTACCTCAAGAGAGTAGTCCCCTTGGACCATGTAGCACAAGTTGGAAGCATCACTTCCATCATCCGAGTCGCTCCCCGTATAATATTGCTTTTGTTCGCTAAGGAAGACTATAGTGTTCCATACTACAAAAACCGAATCAAAATTAGCAACCCTAAATAAATATTTATCAATTAGGGTACTCTTGAAAGCATGAAGGGCTTTTACATTAGCCTCAAGGTTTTTTCTATTTAAACAATATGAATCTTTAGTAGTGGCAAAATAAACATGAATACCTAGGGTTTTGAGGTACATTGACATCTTAACCTTCCAAGTTTGGATGTTAAGAATATCAAACAATGGAGGTGACATGAAATCTATGTGTATGTATAAATATTGTAATTAGCTAAAATGAGAATCTTTAATTCTAGATTGTTAAACCCAAATCAAGAGCACCAAGCTCTGATACCACTTGTAATCACCTAGAGGGGATGAATAGGTGACTAACTAATCTAAAAATAAATTAATGCGGAATTAAAACTATTTAAACAAACTTAAAACTATTAAGCTAAACACACCAAGTATAACATAAGAGTGTAGCCGAATTTTCAGTGAAGGGCTCGGGACTATCTCCTTAAGATTCCTCTAGATAAGAGTTGAGGTGCTGCTATGACTCTCTTGGTTGAATACAAGTGTGAGCAAATAATCTCAAGCATATATCAATAGAGCACCAATATATCAAGTATATAAAAGAGATAAACAATATGAGCATGTAAGATATAAATATAAGGGAGAGATAGAGAGAGGACAATCGCACACATGGGAGATTTGTTATGAGGTTCGAGCACCCTTACTCTACGTCCCCGCCTTAAACACTATGAAGGATTTTCACTAGAATCGATCCCACCGGATCACTCGATGCCACAACACCACCAGCGAGTTCACACAGAACTCCTTGGACTCACTAGTCACTCTCTTGTTTCCGCAAGAACTACACACGCAAGCACACTAGCTTGTCAAGGCCGCACCTCTACACTGAGCTCCCACAAGAATTCGAAACTACGCGAACCCACAAGTTTGCCTCCTCAAATACAAAGTAGAACTCTTGGTGATCTAAACACTTTGATCACCTAAAACTCTTTCACAATAAAGATCACTATAGGATTGATGGATAGCTCAGGTATGTGTGAAAAAAACTTGGATATAATTTGTGGTAAAAAACTCGAATATAATTTATGGTAAAAACTCATGAAATCTCTTTTCCAAAACACATTGAAAAACTCTCCTTTTGATATGAAAGTATTTGGCTCCAAAACAAGTGTAGATAAATACTTAGAAAGGTAGGGAAAACTTGCTTGAAAACCGACTTCAAATCTTGTTAAAAACAGCCCAAAACAGCCCTATATAAATAAGCTCCAAAACTAGCCATTGAAGACAACTCAGTAGGAATTCTTGCTGTCGGTCGACCGCCCAATGGTCAGATTTCTGACTGTTGTGCCATCGGTCGACCAAGACCTGGATACAGAGAGCAGAAGCTCTCTGTTGGTCGACCGGGGCCAGATCCAGATAGCAGAGCTCTCTAGCGGTCGACCGGCCTTCCAGCCAAATATGCCATGCATGTCTGTGCACATCGGTCGACCGGACTGGTCGACGGATTTTTGTCGCGATCGACGGTCCGGTCGACCGGCAGAAGACCTGGTCCAATTTTTTTCAGGGATTAAAACTTAATCTTTTACCTTCAAAAAATCCCATAAATTCTCATAAATTCTACAAAAATAAGTTCATTAATATACTTTGATATACAAACATGTTTGATTAAAAATAAAAACACATTACAAACATTTTGAACTATTTTGGTAATTTTAGAAATTTTGGCTTAAATAAAAATCTGTATTTTTCAAAAACAATATTCAAATTGAAAAATGATTTTTTCAAAACTTCTCCAAATACAAGAATAAGATATTTTAAACACTTTTGTAGCTTAGTGTGTATGATATGATCCACTATACATATATGATGAAATATCTATGTTTTTAACAATAAGCTCTAAAATAAGTTTTGATAAAACACATATATATTTTGAAGCTTAAAAGCCAAACCAGTATTTTCTAAAACAAGAACACTTTTATGAAAACACATATAAATCTTGTTGTGAGTGTATATGACCTTGAGCAATCCACCAACTAATCTATCCTTTATATTTCATCTAAAAACAAAATCTTGACACTTACAAATATGACACAAGTGTTCTTGAAAATCTTCTCTTGATAGTCTTCTTCTCCTTCTTGATTCGGTCTAAACCTTGATCCAATGAGCTAGACTTCTCTTGAGTACTTGATGCGATCTTGATGAGCGAGCTCTTAAATCAACACGTGCTAGCTCTAAAACTTGACTTTGAATCCTTTATTGAAGCTAAACACCTACTAAGATCTTGATCAAATATCTGAGACTAAATAAACACAAGATCATTAGTATAATAACTACATGAGTTAATCATCATCAAAACTAAAGTGATGGGCCTTTGGGTCAACACAAACATCATCCAAACGAGACAGTTATCCCTCGAGTACAGTACGTCCTCATATACAGTAAGGTGCGGACTACCAGATAGATATGGACTCTCCCTTATTTCGATTTGAACCAGAATGTTCAGCTTAACCGCCATCAAGATAAGAACTTAACTGCTCAAACTGAGCGAGACTCCCCAGCCTTACCTATTTGAGCTGTATAAAAAACAAATCCCTCTCAACGTGGAGGAGGATGATCATGAATTGAATTTAGGAACCCTAACACACCTAAGAAGCCCATTTGTAATTACCATTATTATAGTGAAATTCTTCTCTCTTTTTCCGTGATTTTTTTCCTTTCGAGTTTTCCACGTAACTTTTGTGTGTTTGTGATTGTTTTTTGTGATTTGATTATACCCATTCAATTATTTTTGTAGGTGCATGAATTCCTTAGGAATTTACCCATTGCATGTGCCAATGTTATGTCAAAATGAATAAAAATCCAATTTAGAAGTTTTTGAAAAAATTCATAGAAAAACAGATATACATTTTATTGAGAACTTTTTTTGTCCATTTTGTAATGTAAAATTGATATTAAATATATATTTAGAGCCACTTTAACTTAAATACTACTAGATCTTGATCCAAAGTTTAAATTAAAGTGTATTACTTTTCTGCCCACTGCGATTCTTGAATTACATTCAGAGATGTAAAGCTCAACATTCTATTCATAAACTTAATTTCTTCAACAAATTATTTTCCAAAAAGGCTTAGGGCTAAGATCACAATTTCAACTAAAATAAATCATTAGCACAATAAAAGCCGGAGATGAAGAGTCATTATTCATAATTCCAATTAAAATCTATCGGATAAAATCAACATCTAAACTCTTAATTGTCACAAAAAAAAATGAAAGAATAAAGGGGAAAAAAAATCAAACACTACAAATAATTTCAAACTGATTTAATTAGGCACAAACAAATGTAAATTGCAATGCTTCATAGATCTAGAAAAAGAAAAAGCTTGATTCCTAAATTCATCGAGCTTCCCTCAAAAATGTTTGCCGCAAATTTGATCAGAAGAGAACACGGAATAAAACTGTATAGCAACCAGTAATCAGTTCCCACGATACGGGAGAAAAGGATGAAAGGGCTCCTCTAAGCCACTGTATATTGATGCATCCGATCCAAAGAATTGGCCTGCTGGTGACAGAGGTGCAATCAAGTCCAGGCTCTCGTCAACGTTCTCCAATGTAGTTGCCTGAGGCAATAATGCTGAAGTACAAGCATCGGCACTCAATGTGCTGAAGACTTCTCCATCTACGAGTCTTGAGCTCCAGTACTCGTTTGATTCAAAGCTAATTATTTGTAGCCCCCTTGTGGGAGACGGTGGCATAAGCTCGGAAGCAGAAAGCTCGATGTAGTTGCATGTGTGCTCCTGGAAGAAGGTGACTTCATAGTCAGGCGCATCGCCTGAGTTTACTTGTTGAACTTGTTTCCGGGCCTTGCAATCTTTGTAACTACATTTGTAGTAGCATCTGCATATCAAATCATAAGCGCTCTATTATATATAGTACCCTAGGATTGCATATCTAGAAATTCACGTGACAGTATTCTACTTATTTCGAAATAACATATAGAGAATCTCTATCTCGGCAATGAATTTTTTTTTACAATATCAGAAAAATTACTTTTAATTTACAATATTAGAAATTAGAAGTGTCCCTATGCAATAGAAAAAATGCCCCAACCCCCAATACTATTATGTGTTAACTCTTGTTACAAATAGGAAGTCATGCTCTCACTTCTTGCCTAATTGCCTTCTTTTGTAGTGTATATACTCTCAAGTTTTACTTCATGATTGATCGTGTATCATGTAAATATCAAGACAGTAATTAACATTTAATTTTGTGGAAATTTAAACTTCATAGTTAGACAATATATTTAGTTAGAATTGTTTTTATTAAAGTTTCAGTGAAAAAATATTACCATGATAATTTTATTTTAAGTGTACTGAACTTGACAAGTGCATACTCTGTTATCTTATCAATCCACGCAAAGCTGGCCTTGCAAACTTAGCAAGTGCATATAAGGTTCATAAGCAAATTTGCACGACTAATTAACGATGTATTCAAGGTCACAATTCTGTACTAAATTTATCGTCTGTAGTTGTAGATAAATTTATAATCTTGGAATGTGAAATTATAAGTTGGCAATCTCTGAATTTGCTAACTTTCAACATAGACTCTGGTCATTAGTGATTCTTATCAATTTTAAATTAGAGTAATGAGCTTAACAACTTTACTGACAGCGATGTAGGAAATATGCAGCGGATAAACATTAACAGTTTAATACCACGGTGTGATGCAAATTTGGTTTATGCCTTTCATGCTTCTCTTATAGATATGTCATCAGTTGATCAAGCGATAACAAAAAATTGAATATATCTTAATCTGTTTTTATGTGGAGATGCACAAGATATTTAGTACTAATTTAATTGTTCATTTTTCTTCTTCAAAAGTCATAAAATAAGTGTGCTAGGAAATATGTGAGTTCCAAACATAATGCTACATATTCTTCAAACCCCTGAAACTTTAAGGATCATTACAATTCTAAGAAATTATATTTTGCACGGTTTTGGGTTTCATCGTGTGCTAATATATGGGGTAAATTCGAATTTAATTTATGTATTGGTCCATGTATATATATGTGTGTGTATGTATATATATATATATGTGTGTGTATATGTATTTGTGTGTGTGTGTGTATATATATATACATATGTGTGTGTGCGTGTGTGTGTGTATATAAATTGAACCACCCCAAAAATAGCGTGACGGCTCCTGAGATCCTTTCTCATCTTCTCACCGAGACTAACTTTCCCACCGGATAGCTACTATGTGTGTGCGCGCGCGCGTGTCTTTGTGTGCGTGTGTGTTCGGCTACATACACATAACGAGTAAATAACTTAGTTATACGCCACTCTCCACTCTTGGATATATATGAAAATGCGTGCTCAATAAACCTAAAAGGCTATTAAAACTCTGGAGTTAGTGTACATTATTAAGAGTGTTTAAAATAAATTCAAGTTTTTGGGATACTTTTTACTTATTCATCAAGCATTCACAGAATGAAAAGCTAAAATAGTGAGTTAATCAATTTAACAATGTAGAATATTTGAAACGTAACAAAAGTTGTTATGTGAGGGTTTTTAAATGTTTATATTATGAACAAATAGTCTGCTCGAAAATTTGTATGTCTAAAATTATAGATCTAAGTAATATACTATTTTCTATCGTCTATTTTGTGGCTACTTGATAGGTGACAAAAAACTACAAAACACTTGGTATTTTGCTTTTTAATTACTTTAAATAATATAAATTATTCTCAAAGCACTGATTCTTTATTTGAATGTCATAATATTGAATTTAATTGGGAAATATTCATGCTCAAATTGTGTATTTGATCGTGTGTGATGCCGCAAATATGTATAAAGGTTTCTATTGCAAATTTAATTTATCAATATATATATATATATATATATATATATATATATATATATATATATATATATATATATATATATATGGCTTACTGTACCTCAGCCGGCAGGCTGAGAGAGTTTTCTCAGCCTGCGGGCGTGGCAACATCACCGCCCCACATCTGTAATAATTTGGCGGACAAAATCCTGTAAAATCCCGCCAAATTTAATGCCAGTCACCTCAACATTGTAATTTCTGAAAATACCCTCCCTCACAACTTTTTTACCGACCTTGGTAGCAGTCCTCAGAAAAAGACTGCGACCATGGTAGCAGTCCTCAGAAAAAGACTGCGACCTTGGTAGCAGTCCTCAGAAAAAGACTGCGAGCTTGGTAGCAGTCCTTAGAAAAGACTGCGACCGTGGTAGCAGTTCTCATAAAAACACTGCGACCTTGATAGCAGTCCTCAGAAAAAGACTGCGAGCTTGGTAGCAGTCTTTAGAAAAGACTGCGACCGTGGTAGCAGTTCTCATATGTACTGCGACTATATTAAAAATCATTAAATATCAAATCAGATAAAAAAAATTAAAAAAGCATTCAAATTAGTTTCGTGATTTAATAAAGTAGCATTCACTGTCTTTTACCGAAAAAGTAGCTTTTCATAAGGGGTATTTGGTAATTTAACTTCTTTCTATAAGCGGGCCGCAAGTTAGTGGGGTGCAAAATTGAGCCACGTCAGCGCAGGCTGAGAGAGTTCTCTCAGCCTGCAGGCTGATATACATTTTTCTCATATATATATATATATATATATATATATATATATATATATATATATATATATATATATATATATATATTACAAATTTCTAAATGGCAGGCAGTAAAAACCTTGGATGCTCGGTGTTGCGGATCACTTTCTGCCCATACTTCCGCCACTGGTATCCATCACCAAAAGGCGAATCAGTAATTATTTTCTTCGAATTCCCCTCTCTTCTGTTTGCAACGGATCAAATATTCAAAACAAAATAAGTAAATAAGTTTCGAGAAATATCACTAGCTAAAAAATTTCCAATTAAATCATGCACACATAATCACCACATATATATTTCATGGTACCTTCCATTTCGATCTCTCCTTCTCCGATCTTCAGCTTGCACCGCTTTCGCAGATCTCCGATTCATCAGACCACTCGAGCTCGCTGACTCAATTTCAGATTGATCCTCGGCAGACTTCACCAATGAAAGGCCAGCTTCGAGGGCATCCATAACCCCCTTGCAAAGCTCTCCAGCTTCAGGATGACTGCTCTCCTTGACGAGCAAGCATACTTGACTCATAAGCTGCAGCCCTTCCGTGAGCTCTTGGATTGCTCTCTGCTGGTCAAAATTAACTTTATCTGCGTCCATGGACGATGTTTCGTCAATTTCCTTTTCTCACACTTTTGTGATGAGTTTTTGTGTGATGATATGGATGGGGTTTTTGCTGGTCTTTCCACAGGTCTCGGCTGTGAACTTTCTCTGTGAGTGGGTGAATGTGCAAGACAGAAGACTCCAAGAAATGAAACAATAAATAAATAAATAAAAAGACGAAAAAGGTAGAGAAGGAAGTCATATGTACCAAATGACATCAGCTCCAAATGGGAAAGATCCCCTGAACCCGCAACCAAGAAACTAATGAAAGGGGCTCCTCCTCCTTTTTCTGCCTTGCAACTATTTCTAAAAAGTCTTAAGTGACTGGATTTATGCAGGTGATGTGGGAGATGTGACTGACCATCTAATGTTGCATTGACAGAACATGGTTAAACTCGAGACTGTGATGCCATGCGTGTGGCATCGGAGAGCGCATAATGGCTCTCAGAGATGGTTAGCCCCAGTTGTAGTGGTGTCGACGATACAGGCAACATCGGGTGTCCATTATGTGTGAGATGTTGCCGATGGTAGGCCATAGCTGATGGTAGGCCATGTCGGATGCAGTAGCCGACATGCGTGAAAGAGATCGACAAACGAGTATTTGTACAAATACCTACGTTTTATATTTGTTCTGTCTATTGAATTATTGTTTTTTGTTTTTTCTACTGCAGTTTATCCTTACTAAAGGTTGTATGTAAATTTCATTACTTATTCTTTAACGAAACAAGTTTGGGTACTCATTTTTGATTAAAAAATACAAATATTTCAATAATTACAAACATTCTCTGCAAATAACTAACAGTTACAAACTGTTAGACTTGGCTTGGTAGGCCCATGAGAAAGACAGGCCCAAGCCCAATTCCAATTAATGTCTAGTTAGCCCAAGATGCTAGCCTATTTCTAATGGTAAAGTAGAGCGCTCAATATGGGCCACCAGATCAAATCGATAGGCAAGATCTATTGAGAGAGTAGGATAGTCCTACAAAGGTTAGGATTAGGCTTACCCTCCTCTATATAAAGAGTCAAATCCTCCCCCTTTCCACATGCAATTATTTGCAACTCCTCCTCCTTTACAAGCCTCCAATAATTGTTTCCCATTCTTTTTGGATTGTGAATCATGACGAAGGATTCTCACAAAGTTTGTTATAGTTCCTTCCAATGGGAAGAAGAAAAATGCTCCTTTAAATAGAAACCCTTCGCATCAAAGAGGTATGCTTTCGCTATGATATCTATATGGTTTATATATATGCACATGTAGATTCCTAAAATTATTACACAAACTACCTCGTAATTACTTGAAGTGGCTTTAGTTGACACAATTATAAAATTTTTTAAAACTTCAATTCATATGTGGCAAGAATTGTTTCATTAGAATAAACTTAAATGAACATTAATTCCTCTTTGTATTGAACTTTTTTAGGATTTAAGCGCTTAGATTATCCATACATAGCTGCTTCTTGCATGATGTATCATGATTCGGATGAAAGATATTGATGATGCAAGTAACTATAGGCCAGTTAAAATGAAAACATTAAGTGCAAATAGAGAGATACTCCATGTTATTTTCATCCTAATTTGTTTGCATAGTCAAAACATGAGATTTTAAGGAATTAATCAATCAGCAGATGAGGTGAGGCTAGATAGAAGAATGACTGGAGGAGTGTGAGTGATGCCTGAGTGTGGGGCACAAGATCCAAGTGGCATGTATTTTTGGTGGGGCTGGGGGCCAAGTGACCTGCTTGGCTCCGCCACTAACTAATTGTTGTGTGCAGGGCAACAACCTCTCCGAGGAATCCGCCAACTAGGCGGAGACTGATGCAACCGAGATGTACCCAACACAACTAGAACAGTGAACAATAGAGAAAAGCAATCAACACAGTATTTAACGTGCCTACGTCCTCCAGGAAAGGGAGAGAGAGATTTTATTGATTCAACAATCAATTACAACTTATTCCTTCTTCAAGGAATTTCCAATGGAGATTTTTAGTGGGATACTTGAGGGAACGTTCAGGGGTACAATACATGAGAGCTCTAGCCCTTATTTATAGCCACAGAGTCCCTAGGTTTTAGGAAACCGCAGCTGGATTCGATCCCAAACAGAAAGGAATCTGAATCTCAAAAGGAAAGTCAAAACGCGTCTATCGGTCGACCGGCCGGTCGACCGACCCACGCCACGGTCGACCACGCCGGTCAACCATCTCCAACCGAGACTTGGCTCCTTTCAGTCGGTCGACCGGGCGGTCGACCGCTTCCCTGTAACGGTCGACCGAGCGGTCGACCGTTCTGTGTCTGTGCACCTCGTGCACACCGGTCAACCGGTCGGTCGACCGGCTCCTTACATCGGTCGACCGGGCAGTCGACCGTGCATTGTTTTAGCCTGCTGCATGCGCCGTTTTTGCTCCTTTTGATTTTCAATCTATGTGCTATCTTCCGACAATCTCTTCTATCTGCTCTCTCTCCTCTCTCCCTACACTAATTCATAGAATTATGTGAAAATTCTTTTGATTGTCTTACTAGATATTTGCACATGTTATGCACATGTATAGATCAAGGAGTAAGATTATTTTAGAAATTATGTTGAGTATGGCCTATTATTTTCAATCATTTTTGGATTTGTCGGACACACACCCCTCCCTCTCCATTATATAGTAAAGAATCCAAAACTTTGACTATAAATTTTATTAAAGAAAATATATCTTACTAGCTATCTTTTAGAAATTTACTTCAATAACTAAATTTCATAAAATTTATCATAGAATTTATGCAATTTGATGTCACCCACACTGAAAAACCTTTCCTATGTTTGGCACTGAATTGTAATATTGTACGATTTATAATAAATTCATTTATACTCTTTAATTTCGCGAAAAAACTTGTCTAGCTAAATGACGGTAAAAACTCGAGCATTATCTTAGATGCGGTGGAAAATTTTCCGAGGACTTTCTCATGTACAACAAAATTTCAAAAAACACATAGACAGATAATCACAACAAATACACAAGAAATTTAAATGAAAACCGAAGGAAAAAACCACAGAAGAGAGACATTCTAATTCATACGAATTACAAGTAGAGATCAGTAGCTCTGTTATTACAGGTATGCTAGGGTTTTTGTGATCCAAATCCCCTCTAGTTGGAGAGATGAAGTATTTATACATGAGAGAATAATTATAGATGACTGTTTATTCTGGATGTGGCTGCAATCATAACAACTCGATCTGTTAGTTGTAACTATTTGATTCGTTGGTCACCTGATTTATTGGCTGAAGATAAGATCTGTTGGCCAGTGATAAGATTTATTCAAACTATATAGTTGAAATCTATTATGGTAGTTCCGAGAATCCTATCGCCAAGCTGTGCTTGAGGAATTTTTCAGAGGCTTCCAATGCCGAGGAGAAACCAGGCTCATCGTAGCTCGAGAGGTGACATCAGGGCTATTGAATTGGGGTTGAACTCAAGCTCTTCGGTGCTTGATCTGACGTGATGTTGGGGTCGCTGAGTCTGAGTTGGACCCGGGCTTATAGGCGTTTGCTTTGAGGTTGGATGGCAGAGGCATATAGTCGATGGTCAAATGATCACTACTAGAATGTCTGTCAAATTGCTTCCAAATTTTGAATCGAATTTTGTTGTTTTGCATCAAAAAATTTTCTATTGCGTCAAAATTTGTGTCGAGAACTACCGATATAGAAACTCTTAACACAACATTTGCGTCGAATTCTCGATGCAAACATAAATATTGCGTCGAATTTTTGATGGAACTTTATTTTCAAGAATTATGGTCATTATTATGGAGTAAAAGAATTATGTCAAAATTTCGATGCAATGTTTAAACATTGCGTCAAAAATTCAATGCAAATAGAAAAAATTAATTTTTTAATTTTCAATTTGCGCCGAAATTTTGGCACAATATATAATTATGATTTATTTAATTGCCGTATAACTGCGCTGAATAATATATTTTGACACAACTTGTCTCTTCCCAGAGCTACACTAATTTCTAAAATTTTGATTTAAAAATACACTGAATGTCTTATAATCGCATCGAAAATATACATTTTCAATGCAATTTGTTGTCAGCTTCAAGCATTATTCACAATTTCAAAATTTTTGTTCTAAAAATACACTAATTGCCCTTTATTTGCATCGATTGTGGTGTTTTTTTACTCAATTACAGGGCTAAATTGCGTCAAAAATTACAATTTTGAAGATATTTTTTTAAAAAAACTACAGCACACCAACATTCATACATATATACATTTAACCAATCTCACTAAACAACAACTCTCCCAATCACACACACTCGCGCGCACACACACATCTCCAAATATCCCAACCGTATGATCATAAAACCAAAGCATAACCAAGCATATATATCCAAACCTCTAAACCATATTTAAATATACCAACATACATACCCAAATATATATT
>JAVJIF010018034.1:0-85312 GCA_038442645.1 Agave tequilana | reverse complement strand
TTTTTTCAGATCTAGATTATTGTTCCCACCATATTTCCTGAGAAATATTTTTCTCGCATATTAAGTGATGTTTAGGGGTATGGGACTATTTTCTTAGACATGATTTATGAGAGACAGTGGTATGGGTTGGTGTATGATAATTCTTATGGTGACGCCTTTTATTGCCCAGACTTGGTGAGGAGTTTTTATTTAGGGATAGATATGCTTCCATTAATCACGCCCTTAATCAATTCACTGTCCACCCAGACCACGGGAACCTGTTGCTCACCATTGAGGCTATAGAGGAGGTCACCCAGGTGCCTTCCCCTGCTCAGCACATTGCGCCTCTTCCTTTACATGAGTATATGACTTTGATGGGTGTACGGTGCACCGAGCAAGATCATGGTCTTCGGCAAACACCACCTTCAGAAACATCCATTGTATTGGTCGTTGGATTCAAGAAACATCTTAGGCATAGACCACACTATCTCATTTAACAGACCTGCCTTACAGATTATCCACAGTCTCATGACGAGGCAACATACTGTCTCTCTAAACACCATCCTTCTGCAACAATTGTTGGCCAACTCTTAACAGACTAGGGGAGCCAAGTATTCTTTGCCCATCTTAGTGACTCACTTATGTAGAAACTTTTTGCCCACTGAGACCTTTGCTGAGTATGATCAAGTCTTCGTTTCCCCCGAGCGTATCACCAGTTCCTATAATAGTTGTCTACATTCACTCAGAACACCTACCGTCCTGGGCGAGGATGTCCCAGCTGAGTCCTCCTCAGAGGACCGATGGAAGAGAGGATGACCTGGAGTTCTGGCGGCAACCGCCCACATTTAATTCCACTGCATTCATGTCCTCCATTTGGAAGGGCATGAAAAAGATTTTTAAAGGCCAGATTTTCACTCAGGCGTCAAATGGATGAACAACATACCCGTCTGGCATGTATTGAGGAGATGCTTCGGCGTTCACGCTCGGCCGGCCCCAGCACTTCGGCCAGCCCGAGTCGGCGGAGACGGTGATATCATTTCTTCCCCTTATTTATTGCATTTGCATTTACACGGCATTCAATGAGGACTATGCATTAGATTGGTGTGGGGGGTGTTCAATTTTCTTCTTTTCTTTCCAAAATAAAAATAAATATAAAAATATAAAAATATAAAAAATGACCTTTACAGTGAAAAAAGAATTTTTATACTCTTTGTAAAAAATCCAAAAGGTTGTGAGAATTAAGGGAACCGTAGTAAGGAATCTTTATTTTAGCCTAAATAAAAAGAAATATTAGTTTGACTAAGAGTTGGGAGGGACAGGAAAATAACTCACATCTTTTATTTTATTAGATTTAATAGAATATGCATATATCACACACACTTGGGATTTTGAGACATAACTTTGACATTAAAAAAAAAAAAAAAATGAAAATAAGCTGGATAATTGTGCCTTAAGAAGCATGATTACTCATGCCAAATATATATATATTATATATATATATATATATATATATTATATATATATATATATATATATATATAGTAATAAATCTTGATTTCGTGGCCTGCTTTACTTGCATGTTTGACCTGAGGGGTGTTTTTCCACCTGGTGCCCTAAAGCCATCTGCTTTGGGAGTCATCGATTTGATATGTGTTACACAAGTAAAGCAGAAAGCCTAAAGAAACCAAGAGTAACATGTAGATAAACATTAAATTAAATTACATTCAGAGTTGAGTTAAGAAATCCCAAGCACATCACACTTACACATGATGCATATCTATTCAAGCAAAATAACAGAATGAGTTAGAAGTACAAGATCCTTACTAAATTTAAGAAAAACCATGATCTCTTCTTTTATGAAGGCTAAAGTATAGGAGGACTTGTGAGGGTTAGACCTAATTCTTATAACCATTCGGTCATTTTTACTTAGATAATTGAAAGTTCTTTTTTCTGAAAGAGGTTTGGTTAAAGCTAACATCTCTCCTTATTTTGGATTTTGTAGGTGCAATCCGTTGAAAACCCTCAGGAGAGAACACTCCTCCTCTAGGGAAACCTAGAGGTTTAACGGCTTGTTGCACATGCTCAGTGCAATTGCGTCACCTGCGAAAGTGGTGTAATAACTTTTTTTAGCTCTCTTTTGTTTTGCTCAGGGACGAGCAAAAAGATAAGTGTGGGGGTATGATTAGTATTGGTACTTGCATATATTCATATATTTTTGCATACTTATCTTAATAAAAATCTATTTATTAATGGGTGATTCTCCTAGTTTCTAGGTCCATGGCTTAAAGAAGAAGAAGGCCCAAGAACTCCAACATATTTGCGCATTTTTAGAACCAATCGAGAAGCCCAAACTTGAAGCCCAAAACTGTTGAACCAAGGTGCCAAAGTCAAAGGAGTGGAGGCTGCAACAGGGCACCCATACTGGCCTCCAGTCTGCAGCCCTTGGCGCCAGCATACTGGCACCGTTATGGCCATGAAACGCGGCCTGGGCTGGGTTTCTACGGCCATCCTGGCACCACTCGAGTGGTGCCAGGGGCTATACCCTCCATTCAGTGCACCATACCCTCTGTATCTATAAAAACCCCCTGGGACTTTCAGAGAAGGATATCCAGAGTTTAGAATTGTATTGTTGCTTTGTTTCTAGGAGTTGTAGTTGTTGTTGTTTCCTTCTTCTTCTAGTTTTAGTTTAGCCATTAGAGTGAAAGAGAGAGAGTGTGTAAAAGTTGCATTTGAAGGTGGCAATCTAATACTAGTAACTGCTTCTCTTTCTCCTTTCCATTTACTTGTGTTTTCCATTTGCTTTTACTTTCTTGTTGTGGTGTAACTGCCTTTCTCTTTACTTCTTTCTTTTATTGTTTCTTTTACTACCATGTCTAACTAACTCTTCCATTGCATGGCTAACTAACTACTAACCCACTAATCTCTAACAACTTGCTTAATAACCTGAATAAGTCAATAGTGTCAAATAAACCTTGTGCAAACGAGAGCTATGATATCTTAAGACGAGGGTTCTGACTCTAACTTACATTTAAGTATTCACTTTCTTATATTTCATACTTAACGGTTTTTTGATGATCTATGGATTACATGCTTTACTTGTTTTTGTAAGTTAGAGATTTTCCTTTTAACTTTGCCGATACCATTAGTGCACTTTGTCTTCCCCTATTCTCACCTTCAATTGAATCTTGATAGGGAATGTCTAAGTTTTTATCGTGTTAAGCTAAGTTATAGGAAGAACTTTCACTCAATTTTCACATGAATAGTTCCTGTGCATAAGGGATATGCTTGCCTATGATCCATTGTGAGGCTATATCTTCAAGAAGTTAGGGATTAGTGGGAGCACTTGGTAGAAAGTTAGCCATGCATTTTTACCATTAAAAAAAATCTAATTTCACAAATCACCAAATCATTCTGATCGTACACATATTTTTGCATTCTTTTCATTACACTCCTACATTTATCGTGTATAAATCTGCTAATTTTTTTGTCTTAAATGTATATTTTATAAAAATAATAATAAAGAGAAAAAGGATTAACCAAATAAATTTTAGTTAAAATCAGATTTAACTGGATCTATTTGGTTAGCTGAGAATGATCACAGATCTAGTTAGAAAAAATCAAGGATTGGGACAAATGTTTAGCTGAAGATCAGAGCAAATCAGAAAGATAACACCAAATAGAAACCGGTAAAATTCAGATTTCTATAAATCTATTTTGGTTAGCTAAAGATCAACCGAGGATAATATCAAATACAGAGGGATAAATGCATAGAGAGAGATCAACAGATGAGATGAAGTAAGTTTGACTCGGATTCTATCTGGATACATTTCAGTATTTGAATCATAACTTTCGCTATCTAATCTCAAATCTAATGATTTAAGATGATCTGGAAAGAAGATTTAAAGGGCTACAACTCTTAAGTTGATCACTATTTCTAATTCTGTTATTTGATAAGTGTTATTCAGTAATCAACACGTCAACAAGTTGCAGATCCGAACAGAATATCCACATCAATCAGTTTGGAGATAAGGGAAAGATTTAAATTCAGAATATCCAACTTTTCCTATATTCATACTCCTCTAACCTCTGCATTTCTCCTATAAATATCTGCAATCTCAATGGCAAAAGAAGGACCAAGTAGAGAGCAGAACTTAGGCTAATTTGTAGTTTGTAACTTAGGTTTTTAGTTTTTTTTTATGTAATTTTCTTTTTATTTATGTAACTGAGAGGAGAGGAGACTTACATGGAGGAATGATAGTAAGCTTGTACTGAAGGTGACATTCCGTAAGTGACCTTTTCTTCCATTGTTATTTGAATCGAATCGAGGTTTCCTTTTCTTTTCTATTCTTGTTTTTGTTAGCTTCCCTCTTTTGTGTTTGTGGATCCAAATGAAACCGATAACCTCAAGTTGCCTTGTCCTTGCAAGTGTCGTTGATAGCTTATGGTGATGGATATCCATTTCTATGATAGTATAGCTCGCCCCTACATTTTATAGTATAAATCGGGAATTAAGAAGATCTCATCTGCCATGCTTCGCTCGCCTTCAAGTAAAGGTACATCGTTGATACGGGTAAACGGTAAGCAGGCGCCAAAGAGGTAAGTATATTTTTTAGGTTTAGTTTTTTTTTTTTTCTTTTAACTTTTAGTATAGATCACCAACACCATAATCACCCAAATCTCTTTCACTCTTTTTTAATTTCTTTGTACACATCACTTCTATTTTCTCCATCTTCTCTATCAATTACTTTCTTTCTAACTTAACTTTAACTTTTTTCCATTTTCTTTTACAGAGCTAAAAGAAGAATTTTAACCATTCTTTGTAACCTAAAAAGAACTTATCAAAAAGCTTCCATCGCTAGTGCCTCCTTGTGGATCACGACCCGCATAGCCACTTGCTATTGCGGTAGTATTGAGTACTTGCACATATCTATTTTAAAGTTCTGAAATTCTGTATTCTTATGTGCAGATTTTAACTCAATCAATTTTGGCGCCGTTGCCGGGGAGGGACGGTAAGTAATTCTCATTAAAGTTTACATTTTTGGTTAACCTTCTTCTTGATTTTTGGTGTACAAATTTAACAACAAGGAACTTTTTCTATAGTGGACATATAAGTGGCTTTGGACTCTGCTCAAGAAAGCAGAGCCAAGAAGCCCTCAGATTTGCTACATTCCTGTGGCAATCTCAGTGAACTACTAACTTGTATTTTCTGCAGGTTAGCTGAATTGTAAAGTTTAATATCTGTACCTATTAATTTCCTTGTTTGTCTCACTGTACTTCCTTTCTAACTTCAACAGTAAAATGATGTTTAATAAATGCTAAAAATGGTTTAGACTTTGCATTTAGGCACGTGTCTAATTCGTTTACATTTTACATTATTGTTGAAGAGTGCTGGAGTAAAAGGTATGTTTGCATGGAATATAGTTTAGGAAACATTCTTGAGTGATTATTTGCTTGTTGAATGTTACTTTTCTTTATCCTACACACTTTGTACAATCAATCTTAAAGTCTTGTCTTATAAACAAGATAAGGTGGGAAAGTCATTACCCTCCTTTAGCCCACAAACAATCTCCTCACTCACTAACCCAAGCCTAACTAAAAATGAGTAGACGTTGGCCCTAGGGACATCTCAAACTCAATTAGGAGATTATCCTAAGGGGGAATGTGTTAGAATTTGACTCTTACCAGATCAGTGTCTAAGGAAAGGGATTGAGGGGCGAAACCCCGAAGGCTGGTGGTTTGGCTTAATTAGGCCCGTCGCTTTTGCGCGGATACCTCCCACCAATCTTGCCCTGACCTGGCTGATTAGCTTGTGGTCAAACTCTGCATTTTACCTCCCGTGGACAGTCTAACCAGTTAGGAGTCGTCTAGGTCTAAGGTTTACCCTAACTTAGGTTAGATTTTTTTCTTTTTATTTGTTTTCTTATTTGTTTGTTTTTTTCTTTGTTTGTGTTTTATTGTTGAAAAGTCACCTAGAGGGGGGGTGAATAGGTGACAATGCTAATCTATGAACTAAATGCGGAATTTAAAAACTTAATGCAAATTACACTCAAGTGCTATCAACAAGTGATGCACACAACCAAGCCAAGCAAATATGAATGAGCAATGTAAATAAATGCAAGGCACAAAGTAAAGAGAGAGTAGAGAGAGAGTCAATGGATCAATCGCAAACACAGAGATATGTTTCGAGGTTCGAGCACCCAGCTCTACATCCCCGCCTTCGACACACGAAGGATTTCTAATCCACTAGCTCGTTCACCAAGAACTCTCACAAGGAGTACCCAACTCCTCTCTTTACAAGTACAACCTCCTTCTTGAGGCACCACTCCAAGCCAACAAACACAACCTCCTCCTTGAGGCAAACTCTAACAATCACAACCTCCTTCTTGAGGCAAACTCCCAACCAATACAACAAACTCCCAATCACCAACAAATACAAGGATCACCTCTCAACTAGAGGGATACAACCCAAAGCACAAAGCTAAGAAAAGATTGGGTTACAACTTGGTGGTCACAACAACAACCACAAACAACTTCTTCTTCCACACAAATAACCTGTAGATATAGATAGTAGATTTTTGCTCAAGTGTGGAGAAAACCAAAGGAATGGAAATCAGAAATCACAAAGAAAATCCTTGGGAAAAATAAAGAAATCAAGATAGAATAGTTCAATCAAAATTCTTTCCCAAAACCCTTTCTTTGATTTTCCAAACCCTAATGAAAACACCAAATGGATTGTTCAATTCAAGCTCAAAAACTTCTTTTGATTGCTTTGAAAACACCAGAGAATCAGCAAAAATTCGC
Source organism: Agave tequilana (assembly GCA_038442645.1). Taxonomy (NCBI): domain Eukaryota; kingdom Viridiplantae; phylum Streptophyta; class Magnoliopsida; order Asparagales; family Asparagaceae; genus Agave; species Agave tequilana. The sequence continues at coordinate 78,532 of JAVJIF010018034.1, read as the reverse complement.
ACAAAAATCTTAGAGAAAAACTCTTGCAAATGGGGTATTTATAGGCTAATCCAGAAAATAGCCGTTTGGCAGCAGTTTTGTCAGAAATGACCCTGCGGTCGACCGCCCGGTCGACCGTGCAACGGTCAAATTTTGAACCGTTTGCACTACCGGTCGACCGCCCCGGTCGACCGAATAATCCAGAGAGCAGACTATTCTGCTCCGGTCGACCGTCCCGGTCGACCGCTGACTGTGTTAGAAACATGCACAGGTTTGTGCACGTCGGTCGACCGGCCCGGTCGACCGACCTCAGACCTAGTCGACTAATCAGGGTCCTAGTCGACTTGGTTGAAGCCAGGAACAGAAAACATACTTAAAATACATTGTAAAAACATTTTTATCTTTGCTAAAACTTCCATAGAAACTTGTTTTATCATTTTATTTTGAAACACAAACTAGTGATAAAAATTCCAAGACATATATCAATCATATCAATTCATTTTGGTGTCTTGCCAATTTTATCAAAAACCAAAACTAGTATTTTTCAAAACTTGGATTTTCCAAATAAACTTTGTTCAAAACTTATCCAAATGCAAAAACATGATATTTAAACATTTAGAGGCATGATGCATATGGATAGAAATCTAATATACATGAAACATATATATATATCATAGTTTTTGTCTTTAATTTCCAAAAATAAGTTTTGTCAAAACACAAAACCTAAAACACATGAATAGGTATATCAAATTAAGTTTGTCTAAGTCTTTGAAGCATGCATGTATATAGAACAAATCTAATATACAATAAACCATGTAAACTTGTTTTGATATAATGTCTATTCATGAAAATCAAGATCGGTTAAACCTAAAACTGAAAAACCGAAAAACCAATATTCAAAACATGAAACGTGTGTGTGTTGTGAACTTGAGCATTATCATACTATTCTAATCTTTACAATTAGGCTCTAAACACAAACTAAACTAGGGATACCTAAGTCTTCTTGTAGAGCACCGTCTCCAAGTTGACTCGGTCCAAACCGTGATTCACCAAGCAAGTGCTATATATGATCTTTGATGCGCGGGCTCTTGAATCAACATGTGCAAGCTTCCAATTCATCTTGTTGAAGCTAAACACAAACTAATATCTTGGTTAATGATCTGAAACTAAAATCACAAGATTATTAGTACACATAACTACATGAGTTAATCATCATCAAAACTAGAGTGGAAGGCCTTTGGCCAACAATCTCCCCCTTTTTGATGATGACAAAACTCATGGAGTTATATATGCATGGATTAAAGTAAAGCTTCAAAGAAGCTCCCCCTTAACTCATGCATAGGAATAAACAAACAATAAGATGCATATAAACAAGGTTCTTGACATAAAATGAATATGCATGTAAAACATGCTATTGATTCCAATTAAAACAAACAACTAAATTACCAAAACATGCTCTTGATACCAATGGATACTAATAAAAACAAAACTCATAATGCTCTTGATACCAATACCAATGGAGATGAAATGAACATAAAACTGAAAACTCATGCATATCAACTCCAATAAATCTTCTCCCCCTTTTTGTCAATCATCAACAAAGGGGTAAAAACAAAATAGATATGAATTCTTCTCCCCCTAAATATATGAAACAAAGAATAAACAAACTACTTCAAGGGGTGAAACCAAAATGATACCAATTGAAAAACACATTGATACCAATTTGAGTGAACAAATGCATCTTGATACCAATTGAAGATATATATCTTTATAAGCATATGATACCAATTAAAAATCAATAATCATTCTTAAATCATTTTTTTCTCATAAAGTTAGGGAGTGGGAAACAAAACCAATGATAAACTAAATACCAATTGAAAATTGAAATGTGAGTTTTCTCCCCCTTTATGAAATACCAACTAAACATATGCTTAAGCTAGAAATAAGATACCAATTGAAACTAAGTCAATTGAAATAATGTTAAAGCTCAAGCTTAGCATAAGCAAGATAATGATAATGCTTGTATAAAGAAACCAATTGAAAATTGAATCAATTGAAAATGATGGTCATTTAAAAAAAAAATCAAGCTTATCATAAGCAAAATTTGTGCATATATCTTGAAGCACAAATAAATCATCTAAATATGTATGTAAGAAATAGATACCAATTGAAATTGATACTATATGAAGTGTAAGCATACATATATAAAACAAAACATATATGAGTATACAAAAGGATGTCAAGATTGATACCAATTGAAAGAATTCAATGATACCAATTGAAACAACAATAAGATCAAGTGTATATCTCATATCAACTACCACCCAATCATGTGCAAGTTTAAAATGATTTTCATTATAAAGCATACATGAACATGATCTCCCATCCAACCACCCTTTGATGGTAGGGGTTTTCAAAATAGATTTGAAATTATAGTTCGTTTGAAAATCACTACCAAAGAAAGGAATATCGCAACTAGTTAAATGGAAAACTTGTTAACTAGTACGAAATCCTTCAAGAAAGGAATAACAAAAGTATTTTTCATGAAACATGAAAATCACATGATCACTAAACACTCAAATTCCATAAAGCCCAAATCATAGTCTCATGAAAACAAATCATGAGTAAACAAGTAAGTGAGTGAAGAAGTGTAATGTGAAATACATTGTCATGAAAATTTTGCTTTCAAGTACAAATTCCTTTAAAATATTTACACATGATAAACTAAATTTCCTTTACCAAATGAAATTTCCAAAACATGAAACTCATCAAAACGATTTAACCTTCAAGGTATATGTATGTTTTGACAAAATAAAATTATACATACATATCCCTAAACACAATTGAGTCCAAAATATAGATTTGCATGAAAAGCAAATGACTCAAGGGGCATACATGTATATCTTAAGATTTGTCAAAATAGACATATACATGAAGTGAAAACACTTAATCATAGGAAAACACATCAAAATAGGAATACATGTTTGAATGCATGAATCATCAAAACTAGACTATATTAGGACATCTAATGGGTACAAATAGGCATTCAAGCACAAAACTTAAAGATTTACTTGTGGCCATTCTATGTACAAGTATAAATCCTAGTTTTAATGAAAACTAACATCTAAGCATATATTCAAATCATAAAGCATAAAACGAGTCATAAATCAATGATATTCTAAAAATGATCATTATGTAAATTCACATACTATAAAGATCATGATATACATCAAAACAATTGTGAAAACACAAAATATGGATTCATATAAACAATGGTGATTTCAAATTTCAAAACATATATTGCAATAAACATACTATTCAAAACATGAGTCATTAAAACGAAAGTTATAGAATATCATATGATCATTATGCAAATGCATGTGCATTAGATCTAGAGCATACATGTTAGTCTAAAAAAGGTGAGGCACTAAATATAGATCCATATGAAGCATGGGTGCTCAAGTGGCTAAACATGTACAACCTTAATCTAATGAACATGGCACAAAGCATAATGAATAACAAAACACAACATGCTATAAAAGATGAACATGGAAAGTATGCAAATAAAAATTAGGAGTTAGAGATGATACCAAAACCAATGAAGTTGCACCTCTAGTTCTCCAAAACACGGTGGTCCTCCCACCAAATCTCCTTGAGTGTGAAGCATCCAATAATTCTCTTTTAAGCTTAGAACGCATCCACATCAAGGCACCAAATCTCTCACGTGATGCGAGAGCCTCCACCTACATCAACATCAAAGAGGTGGATCTTGGTACCCATTTTCTTGTGGGTCCACGGGGGTTAACATCTTTTCTAACCCAAACATAATTAGTTGCTAAATTTTCATGATAAATGCGATCATAACAAAATCTAGCAAGGTGGCCTTTTCGACTACAATGTGTACATGTGTACACGTGAGCATACATATGATGGTGGTGATCATGAAAAGCATGTGTATGCCTAGATGGGTGTGCATGCAAGGTTGGAACTTGTTTCTTGCGAACCAAGGTTTCCAATCGTGTGTGATTCATGGCACAATGGCTCAAAGTGGAGCCCAAACTATCAACACTTTTCTTCAAAACAAGTATATCATTTTCAATGTTAGAAGATAAAGTGGAGCATGCAATAGGTGTGCTAGAACATGAAGCAACATTAGCATGGCAAACATCAATCTCTTTTTGCAAAGATTTATTTTTAATCAAAACCAAATCCAATTCTCTAGTAATTGAATCAATATCATTTTTCAAAGTAAGATTTTCTTTAAAAGTAAAATCCAATTTTGAAGATAAAATCTCATTGTGCTTTACAACATCATCACAATCATTTTTGTTTTTCAAAAATTCATTTTCCTTTAAAGCAAGTTCAAGTTGAGATTTAAGTGAGTCACATTCACTTGCAATCTCTTCCTTCTCTTGCAAAACAATTCAAAATTAGAGCATAAATCCTTTAATTCATTTTTCAACACAAGATTATCTTCTTTCAACAAATCATGTTTTTCCAACAAATTTTCAAGCTTTTGAGCAAGTTCCATATTTAAAGTTTGAACTTCAAAACAACCATGGCAATAGGAACTAGAGCTATCATCAATATGAGAATCCGATTGTACCTCAAGGGAGTTCTTCCCTTGGACCATGAGGCATTGCTCTTCGGACTTTACTCTTTTAGATCTCCTCATCTTGTTAATTATCCTTGGAAGCTCGGGAGACGTCAAGATGCTCCAAACTGCAAAAGCCGAATCATAGTGATCAAAAACGGGTAAAAGAAATTCATTTAGAGATGCTCTAAGTGCTCTAAGTGCTAATGCATTGGCCTTCTTATGCTTGCTACTATTTGGGAGGGATTCTATGGTAATGGCTTGATAAACTAGATGACCTAGTGTTTTTAAATGCCTAGTCATGTCCACCTTCCAAGTATCATGTCTAAAATGGTCAAACATAGGAGGGCTAGCCATGAGTGCAAACTAGTATGAGTGCAAATGAAAATGCAAGTGAAGATTAGCAAACCAAGATCACTCCTAGGTGGTTAAACCTAAATATCAGGAGCACTAGCTCTGATACCAATTGAAAAGTCACCTAGAGGGGGGGTGAATAGGTGACAATGCTAATCTATAAACTAAATGCGGAATTTAAAAACTTAATGCAAATTACACTCAAGTGCTATCAACAAGTGATGCACACAACCAAGCCAAGCAAATATGAATGAGCAATGTAAATAAATGCAAGGCACAAAGTAAAGAGAGAGTAGAGAGAGAGTCAATGGATCAATCGCAAATACAGAGATATGTTTCGAGGTTCGAGCACCCAGCTCTACATCCCCGCCTTCGACACACGAAGGATTTCTAATCCACTAGCTCGTTCACCAAGAACTCTCACAAGGAGTACCCAACTCCTCTCTTTACAAGTACAACCTCCTTCTTGAGGCACCACTCCAAGCCAACAAACACAACCTCCTCCTTGAGGCAAACTCCAACAATCACAACCTCCTTCTTGAGGCAAACTCCCAACCAATACAACAAACTCCCAATCACCAACAAATACAAGGATCACCTCTCAACTAGAGGGATACAACCCAAAGCACAAAGCTAAGAAAAGATTGGGTTACAACTTGGTGGTCACAACAACAACCACAAACAACTTCTTCTTCCACACAAATAACCTGTAGATATAGATAGTAGATTTTAGCTCAAGTGTGGAGAAAACCAAAGGAATGGAAATCAGAAATCACAAAGAAAATCCTTGGGAAAAATCAAGAAATCAAGATAGAATAGTTCAATCAAAATTCTTTCCCAAAAACCCTTTCTTTGATTTTCCAAACCCTAATGAAAACACCAAATGGATTGTTCAATTCAAGCTCAAAAACTTCTTTTGATTGCTTTGAAAACACCAGAGAATCAGCAAAAATTCGCACAAAAAATCTTAGAGAAAAACTCTTGCAAATGGGGTATTTATAGGCTAATCCAGAAAATAGCCGTTTGGCAGCAGTTTTGTCAAAAATGACCCTGCGGTCGACCGCCCGGTCGACCGTGCAACGGTCAAATTTTGAACCGTTTGCACTACCGGTCGACCGCCCCGGTCGACCGAATAATCCAGAGAGCAGACTATTCTGCTCCGGTCGACCGTCCCGGTCGACCGCTGACTGTGCCAGAAACGTGCACAGGTTTGTGCACGTCGGTCGACCGGCCCGGTCGACCGACCTCAGACCTAGTCGACTAATCAGGGTCCTAGTCGACTTGGTTGAAGCCAGGAACAGAAAACATACTTAAAACACATTGTAAAAACATTTTTATCTTTGCTAAAACTTTCATAGAAACTTGTTTTATCATTTTATTTTGAAACACAAACTAGTGATAAAATTCCAAGACATATATCAATCATATCAATTCATTTTGGTGTCTTGCCAATTTTATCAAAAACCAAAACTAGTATTTTTCAAAACTTGGATTTTCCAAATAAACTTTGTTCAAAACTTATCCAAATGCAAAAACATGATATTTAAACATTTAGAGGCATGATGCATATGGATAGAAATCCAATATACATGAAACATATATATATCATAGTTTTTTTCTTTAATTTCCAAAAATAAGTTTTGTCAAAACACAAAACCTAAAACACATGAATAGGTATATCAAATTAAGTTTGTCTAAGTCTTTGAAGCATGCATGTATATAGAACAAATCTAATATACAATAAACCATGTAAACTTGTTTTGATATAATGTCTATTCATGAAAATCAAGATCGGTTAAACCTAAAACCGAAAAACCGAAAAACCAATATTCAAAACATGAAACGTGTGTGTGTTGTGAACTTGAGCATTATCATACTATTCTAATCTTTACAATTAGGCTCTAAACACAAACTAAACTAGGGATACCTAAGTCTTCTTGTAGAGCGCCGTCTCCAAGTTGACTCGGTCCAAACCGTGATTCACCAAGCAAGTGCTATATATGATCTTTGATGCGCGGGCTCTTGAATCAACATGTGCAAGCTTCCTATTCATCTTTTTGAAGCTAAACACAAACTAATATCTTGGTTAATGATCTGAAACTAAAATCACAAGATTATTAGTACACATAACTACATGAGTTAATCATCATCAAAACTAGAGTGGAAGGCCTTTGGGCCAACAATTGTGTGATATGGCTTATAACAACAATTTTTTCAATTTTAATGGTAATCCATATTACACACCTACCTCTTTTCCAGACATTACCAACCCGACATATCATAACTTTAACCAACATAGTGTGCCGGATTGGTCTTATCTGAATCAATATAACCCATGCCCCCAATCTTATAACCATAATTTTCAGAATAATTTCAACTCTTCACAGAGTCAATGGGGATTCACCTCCCCTGAGTCCAATTTTCAACCAACTTGTCCTCCTTATCCACTTTGTCCATAATATTTTCAAGATTCATACTCAGTTTCACCAGTCCAAAATAGAAAACCATCAATTTTGGAAATGAGTATGTGTGAGTCCAAACAACAATCACAAAATCTGATGGACTCACAATTTCACCACAAATTTCAAAATAACACTTCATCTTTTCAAGTCCAATCGCAACAAAACGATGAACCAATCAATTATGAAATGATGCTTGAAGCCATGACTCAGGCTCAAAACGCTTATAATCACGACATAGATATGCTAGTCTAAACTTTACGTTCTCACCGTTTGACCATTTCTGATGTCGCTAACCATTCTGTTAGAGCCGAAGAGTCATGTTGTTTTGAAAAATAAGGTTTCATTTTAGCACAATCATTTGAACTTGCCCAAACTCTAAATTTTGAAAGTGACATTGACAGTTTATCAAGTTATCCCATTCCTAAAATTAAACTTGAGAATGAATATGATCATGAACCTCAACTTAATGATTCAATTCTACTTCCTGATTCAATTATGACTCCGGTGTCTTCACTTGATTTTCAATCTTTTTCCTGAATCAACATTGGATCCTATGCGAATTCATAATGAAATTGAATCGCCCATCTTTGATGATCATCATATTGAACTTGACCAATTTCATAATTTTGAAAGTCCCATTGACAAATTAACAAGTTCTCATTTTTATGAAATTGAACTCAATGAGAAATGTGACCTAGATTCTCAATTTTGTGATCCAGTTCAAATCCCCAAATTAATATTGACTCCTGTTTTGTTACCCAACTTGAGTAATATTTTAGAGTCAGTTTTGATTGCCACACCTGACATTCTTGAACTTGAATCACCAATATTAAGTCACATTCAATTGTGGGAAAATGAATGTGGACTTGAGTTTTAACTTCTTGATTTAGACCCACTTTCTGAACCAATCTCGACTCCTGAACCCTTAATTGATTAAGTCACTTTCCTGAGTCGGTATTACTTTCCGTACTTCCTAAGTCCAAGTCAATCATTCTATCTTTTCACACTCCATTTTGGGACAAGGCGGTTGACAAAATTGACTCTGAAATTAACTATGAAATTTGAAAATTAGATAGGGTTAAAGTTTTAATAAAAACCGTTCATATATACATCATTTTAGTGGGTTATATAAGAGAGATTTCTGGTGGGTTCCTCGAACTCCACGAAAATTCGATTGGGCTGCATTTCGTGGACCAATCAGACCACCACCGGAACCACCACCTTAAGGTAATATTTTCCTTCCCTTTCTTCTTTTTCATGCACCTATACATTAATTCATACATTGAGGATAATGCATGAGATAGGTGTGGGGAAAGGTCTAACATAACTTAGGTTTTTCTTTTTATTTAAAAAAAAAGAAGAAAAATTAACATTTTCTTTACTTTTAAAAACTTTTTGAAAATAGAAACAATATTTTGACATATTTTTTGTAAGAAATTAAGTCAATTTTAAGGAATATGAAAATCATAATTAGGATTTCTTAGACTTGGTCAAAATAAGATTATTTGTTTGATTTCTAAGGATAGGAAGAAAGTTTGTGAAAGTAATTTAGTCTTGATCTTTACCTTGAAGAAATATGCAGACCTTATACACTTACACACTTAGGGTTCAAAAACAAAGATTCTTATGCCTTATATAAAAAAAAGAGAGAAAAAATATATCTATAAAAGATGAACAAATCTAATTATTGATTAGCTAGGTACTTTGGCCTAAGTAAGCCTTGGTATTTATGGGAAAGATGATTAGATAAGTTTGAGAAAATATATATATATATAAAAATCCTCTGATTAAGCTGGGTATTTGTGCCTAATAAAGCATAAGTATTCACGCCTAAAAGTAATTCATATAATAAAATCCTTAGTTTGTGGGCTTGTTTGCTCGAGTCCTTGAGTCCTTGGGGTGTTTTCTCACCTGGTGCCCTAAGACCATTTGGTTTGGGAGTCATCGATTAAAGGCTCGTTACATGGGCAGATTAGAAAGCCTAATACAACTAAGAATAATATCACCAATATATATATATATATATATATATATATATATATATATATATATATATATATATAAATATAAGGCATAAGATTAGAGTTAAAGAACCCTTAGTCAAAATTTTCACGGTCACAAGGTGCATATGACTTAGGGTAAAGTAATAGACTAAATGAAAGTATAATTTGACTCCTTACTTTGATTGATAACAAATTTTTGAATAGAGACTAAGTTTAGGAATGAAAAATTCGGTTTTCCTATAACTTATTGATTACCTAAAACTTACAACAATATTTCAAATATTTTTCTTTCAAAATGTGTTTTCAAAATACTAACTTTTTTCTCTTTCTTTATATTTTTTGTGGGCGTAATCTACTGAAAACTCACGAGACAAAACTCGTCCTCTAGGGAAAACCTAGAGGTTTAACGGCTTGCTGCACAAGCTCGGTGCAATCGCATGATCTGCGAAGGTGATCTAATAATCTTTGATTTAGTTTTGTTATTTTGCTCGAGGACGAGCAAAAGATAGGTGTGGGGGTGTGATCGTACACATATTTTGTATTCTTTTCATTACACTCCTACATTTATCGTGTAATAAATCTTCTAATTTCTTTATCTTAAATGTCTATTTTGTTGAAGATAATAATGAAGAGAAAGAGGATTAAACTAAATAAATTTCAGTTAAAATCAGATTTAACTGGATCTATTTGGTTAGCTGAGGATGATCACAGATCAAGTTAGAAAAAATTAAGGATTGGGACAAATGTTCAGCTGAAGATCAGAGCAAATCAGAAAGATAACACCAAGTGGAAACCTATAAAATTCAGATTTCTATAAATCCATTTTGGTTAGCTAAAGATCAACCGAGGATAATATCAAATACGGAGGGATAAATGGATAGAGAGATATCAACGGATGAGATGAAGCAAGTTTGACTCGGATTCTGTCTGGATACATTTTAGTATTTGAATCATAACTTTCGCTACTGAATCTTAAATCTAATGATTCAAGATGATCTAGAAAGAAAATTTAAAGGGCTACATCTCTTAAGTTGATTACTATTTCTAATTCTGTTATTTGATAAGTGATATTCAGTAATCAACACGTCAACAAGCTGCAGATGAGAACTGAATATCCACATCAAATCAAGTTTGGAGATAAGGGGAAGATTTAAATTCAGAAATCTCCAGCTTTTCCTATCTTCATACTCCTCTAACCTTTGCATTTCTCCTATAAATGTCTGCAATCTCAAAGGCAAAAGAAGGACCAAGCAGAGAGCAGAATTTAGACTAATTTGTAGCTTGTAACTTAGTTTTTTAGTTTTTTATGTAATTTTCATTTTATTTATGTAACTAAGAGGAGAGGAGACTTTCATGGAGGAATGAGAGCAAGCTTGTACTGAAGGTGACATCGTGTAAGTGATCTTTTCTTCTATTATTATTTGAAACGAATCGAGGTTTCCTTTTCTTTTCTATTCTTGTTTTTGTTTGCTTCCTTCTTTTGTGTTTGTGGATCTAAATGAAATCGATAGCCTCAAAGTTGCCTTATCCTTGCAAGTGTCATTGATGGCTTATGGTGATGGATATCCATTTCTATGGTAGTATAGCTCGCCCCTTCATTTTATAGTTTATCATTCATAGCTGTGTCCTAACAAAACGACTAAGGACAACGTTTTCACAAATAGTCAAGGGTTGCGACTATGAGAGCTGAGTTCATCTAAGCAATAAAGAGTAGTCTAATTCTCAAAGAGAAAGAAAGGATAAAGACGAGATAAGAATTTGATAACTTTTATTATTTGACTAAAAAAATGATAAAAGTAACACAAACACTCTCTCATTTGACAAATGGAGTATTATGGAAAAATAGGAGAAATACAAAAAGGGGAAGAAGGCTAATAATCCTGCTCCGCCAAAGAATGGATCCGTTCCCGGAGGCACTGCATCTCCTGCTGGCGTGTCTTCTAGGCTTCCGCCAAGGCTTGTACCCGCAATACTTCCTCTGATAAGAATCTCTTTGTAGCCAGCTATGTCTGAAAATACTCCAACCTAGAGGAATGAGCAGGAAGATTTTCTTGAACCTGCGTCTTGGAGGTTTCCAGCTCTTCCAGCTTTTTTTCTGGCAGCAGAAAGTTTCTGCTCGTTGACTTGAATGAAGGCTTGTGCTTTAGCAATAGCATCTTTAGTAGTGGTGATAACTTGCTCTGCACTTTGGATGACGACCTCAGATTCCTTCAAGTCGTCAACCAATCTTTGGTAGTCGGTTTGAAAGTTATGGAGATGACGGGCCTTTTTAGCCATTTGCTCCTCTATCTCTTTTCGCTCGTATTCTTGAGCGGCGATGAGCTTACCCAGCATCAACCGAGCCTCATCCATCGAGCTAGCCTCTTCCAGGGTCTTTAGTTCTTTCAAGTATATCCCTAGTTGTTCAACCAGTATCAGCTATGCCCTAGCTTGCTCAGGGCTTCTAGTGTGACGGATGTTCTCAGTCTGATTTTCAAGAAGCATCCGAGCAAACTCAAAATAACTTCTCCAGGAAAGGACTAACTCAATGCAAGACTTTATGGAGGCAAAAAATTATTGCACCATTTGATGCGCTAGTTCTTCCATGATGTCGGTGGCTGGAGATGACTCTGTCAGTGTACCCCCAGATCCCTCTCTATGACAGGACGAGTAACACCCACAGAAATGGGAGTTAACTCAACTTGTGCAGGGACAAGGTCGATAACAGGCCCTTCCAACGCTGAGGCTGAGGCCAACACCTTCGGAATGGCTGTTGTGGTGGCCTCCACAGCAACAGTGGTAGCAACAAACTCCATAACACTAGATTCATCCCCGAAGCTTGAATTGCGCTGCCCTCTGCGCCAAGGATCCCCATGGGATCCTCTACTTGAGCTACCCCAGTACTCCCTGCAATCATAACATTAATATCAGTAGTAACAATATAAAGGAGGTTATTCGACATGTCTTTATTCTCTTACCAAGTTGAGAATCTGAAGATGGCAAATCCCTAGACAAGTCACTTGGGGATGAGGTTCCCCGATCTCAGTGGATACACCCCCATAAGGCATCCCGGTAGCAAAAACTTTGAGACCCTCCTGCTGGGCCAGGTCCTGGATCATCTCAGCAATGTGAGAAGAAGTTGTGGCTTCGCTTCCGGTGGCCCCTTGTAAAAGAAAGGAAACATTAAAATACTTTCCTTACCTGATGGAGAAATAATTAAGGAGAATAGAAGAAATACCCTCAGTGGTAGCAATCTCTCCTGTCGGTGGAACCATCGCAGGGACATACACCTGCATTTCGTCCTCTGATATATGTGAGAATTTTCTGGTATCAGGAAGAGTGGGTTGGTTACCGAAGTTAACTTCCTCGTCGGAATAATATTCGTGCTCTTCAGACGTGAAGACAACAATTGGACCCAAGAGGTCTCAGCGATCAGGGCTTTACCACTAAGAACCCCTGTAGTAGGGCTGGGCTCAACCCGCGAGGTAGGAATCAAGATGCAGGGAGACCTAGGTTGTTGCACCTTCGCCCTTCTCTCATGAGCTGAAGAAGGTCGAGGCTTAGTTGAGACTGCCAGAGTCTCAACATCATCCCTCTGCATTAAGTCAACTTCAGGTTGTTCCCCTTCAGCCATGATGGATTCGCCCGCAGGCTCTCCCTCCGCTAGGATCGCAGGGCCCCTACTATGTAGACCTCAGGAGCGAAGAGTTGGGACTGACTCCTCCTCCTCTTCTTCTTCTTCCTCCTGCTCCTCAGCTCTAGGAGGGATTACCTCAGGCATCTGGGTCGACTGCGTCGAAGCTTCAGCCTCAAACCCTCTCCTGACCTTCTTTGGCTGGGCTTACCCTTAGAAGTAGTGCCACGAGGACGTTTGGCCATAGCTTGCCGACTCCTTCAGGTGAATTGTTCCTCAGTTGCTACTACTCGACGCTCTGGCTTCGTAGTTGTTGCCCCTGTTCGGCTGACCTCCCTCCTAGGCTTCATCCCTACCTCCCTTCCTATTTCCCTCTCGGCTACCTAGTACTCACTCATACCTTGCACACTTCTTTTGGAACCCAACTTGGTTTTATAAGACACCTTGATGCTCTTGATGCAAAAGGTATGTATTCTGAATCCCGGCACCTTGCTAGCGAGGAAGTACCATGTGCGGAAACTAAGGCTTGCATAATAATTGGGCGTCCTATGAGGCAGGCTGAAAACAGCTCTCATCCCTACAGCTACACTATAGTACCATGCCCGGGCACATTGAAATAGGTTGCCACTAAAGTGGAGTCCAATGTTAGGGGTCCTGACATATAGTTGATCATAGGCAAACTTCCGAGAAAAATGACTTAGCATGTAAGGCTCGATCGTACATGAGTCACATTATCAGAAAATCAGATATCCAGGCCGAATTTGATCAGCCACCAGATGACTCCAGACGGCAGCCTTATGAAATCATCTGGTCCTGCAAGGTCAGCAAACTTATCCTTGTAGGATGGACCGGAAATCTCGGGGAAGCAGTGGTTAAGCTGATAATTCGAACTGCTCAGAATGAATTTCCGAACATAGTACATATAGTAGACAAGCTCAAATTCTCCAGCCTCTACACGAAAGGGATGAAGCCTTCAGAGGGAGACACCGCCATCATCAATGAAGGGCAGTGCATAACATACCAGGCCATTAGGTACATATATGGAAGCTCGACTCTGGGGTAAGGAATCCTCACTTCTGGCCTTCCTTCCGAATCTACTACTGGCCTGCCCTAGGAGTCTACAATGGCCTCCACTTGGCATAGGCTTTTGGTCAGTGCCCACAACCCACTCTGGATCCCGGCTACCATCACCGGAAGAAGGGAGATTGACTTCCCGTGCGCTAGCAGGACTGCTGGTACACCACATCGACAATGATTACTTTGTGCGGCAGCATTGGCGCTACACAACGCTTTAGCCACAGCATGAGGAAACCCGCCAATAGAGCCCGGTCGGAGATGGGAATCCTGGCCTGGTGGTGAAAACTTTCAAAAACTGTGTCAAGTCTGAAAGTGTCCTCATTCGATTCGGTGGTGTAGGAGCTTGTGGAGACACTAATCCACTCGGTAATTTCTTCATCAGTGCAAGGGGCCAGACTAGTCACTGGGCTAGATTTTTCATTTATGTCGTTGAACAGATAGCTCGCCCAGAACATCTACTAATGTCCCTTGTTCCTCCAGGTGAATATTTTCCTACAGATGTGGAAGTGTCATAGCACTTCTCAATATTTCTCGTACACCTGAGGATCCTCTTTCCTTAAGAGGTGAACCTCCTCAGTGGTTGGGACGTACTCTTCATAAGGGGCATCTCCCATTACCTGCCCCAAAACTTCATACAGTTCATGTAGAGCAAGCCCCATTTCTCCGACCGGCGTAAAAAATGTGCCCGTCAAAGGATGGCAATGTTCCAAGATGCCATAGAAATTGTGGGAGCTCTGCGGGAGGCCATACTGTACGACCTTAACCGAATGGTATAATCCCACCTGCTTCAGCAAATCCCCGAGCTTGGGGAGACCAAATCTAACCGTTCTACCTTACCATGACTTGTCGGTAGAATGGACCCATCCAAGCGGACGATGTCCGAGGTAAAATCATCCCTCACTTTCAGGAACTGATTAATGGTGGTGGTGGCCAACTGAGGAGTTTCTCCTTTTGGATACACGACCCTGACCAAACCAGGATACAGACCAAATACATCTTTCCCGTGGCTAGCAGGATATACTTCTATTACACCAAGTTTGTCGAGGGACACGCCGAAGACAAACTAGGAAAAATCTTACTCCATTGCGCGGTGTACCAGCATGTGCTGAAGATAGGACAAGGGGTATATTCTCTCCATGTTGGGAAGGAAAACCTCCTGTCCCCTATCTGACAGAGCCACTTATAGTCTCTGTCACGTAAAATCCTATCATCGTCTGTGATGGTGTCCCCAAAGAAGAAGGCGGGCTTCCTCAATAAAGTGTCAAAATCCGACTCAAATCGGCAATCAGAAAGGATCTCCCGAAGGGTCGGTACACTGGCACTGCTGATCCTATTCTTTCATTCTTTGACTTACCAGTAGTCACATGAGCAGTCCTCTAGAGCACAAAGGTCATATTCGGATCAGTGCCCCCTATGTGCCCAAAGTGGCACTTCTTAGACAAAGGGGTAAAAAAATATCACACTACAAAGAGGACAACACATAGTTAGTAATCTAAATGAAAAATGACTAAGTATTGAAGCTAAGACACAGAGTTGAGTCTATATGCGGAGCTCAGCGAAGCCCGCGTCTAAACCTAAAGACGCGTGGCCCGCACGAAGCCTGCATCTTAAAATCTATAACTTAGAAATTTTTTTAAGTGATTGGACCCAGACGCGAGATTCAGTGAAGCCCGTGTCCAATCTCAGAGACGCGAGGCTCACATTAAATCCGCATCTAAACTCCCCCACTTAGGAAAATTCTCTAAGTGTCAGGATCAAATGCGAGGTTCAACAAAGATCGCGTTCAACAAACAGGCGCAGGCCCAAGCTAATGATGCGAAGGCGTGAAAGTCGTTAAACCCGTGTCTTGCCTACCAGTGCAAGAGTCGCGTCTGAAAATCAAACATGGGCATAAGCCTCATGTTGGTGATTCAAATTCATAAGAGATTTAAGAGTTAAGAAAACTTTTCAAGCCCCTTTAATGATGGAAACCAGTTCAGATGGCTTTATTACATGAAATGGGTGCCTCATGCATGGAAGGACCACCCATTTGAGCCTCTGGAGCGGCAGTGCTTGATGACGAGGCAACATGTTTAGTCTTTGGTGCCATTTTAACCGTGAAATCGGTGTTAAAGACAAAGGAAAGTGGAAAAAACTTTAAGCTTTTCTTAACTTTTGAAAATTCTCGATGCAAGGCTCAACGGAGAAGAAGAAGAGTTTAATGATGTCTCTTGAAAGACTGTTGTCTTTTATAGACACCCACAGAGATATGCGGCGCGTATCTCGAGGCCCAATCTTCGCCCACAGAGATTTAACCTATAAATAAAGATGTTGTCCTAGGCTAAATCACCAATTCATATCAATAGTTTTCTGCCCAAAAACTCTATTCAAAATCTATTTTTCAGAAAACTGTTTCCACTTCCTAGTCTTCACACAAATTCCAATCCTTTAGTGAAGAATTCTGAGAGCCCGTCTATAAGAGTCCTTGTTCACGATCACATACAGATTCAAGGCTTATAGGATTGATTGTAATTACTCAAAGAGAAAGATTGTACAAGAGCGTCTTCGGGTTGAAGAGAAGTTGCACAAGGAGTTATCTTCTTGGTGTAAAAAGAGTTGTATACATTTGGCAAAGGGAATTTGTCAAATGGTGTACAAGGTGTTGATTTTCGGTGTACAAAATCAAGGATAAGGAAAATCTCAAGCGGGTTGCTTCGTGATTGCAACAAGAAATTGTAATAAAGAAAAGGTTAAGAGTTAGAAAGTCTCGTCTCAATTCTATCCGCTGCAACAAGGGCCAAAGCGGGTCGATCCACAGGGAAGGATGCGATGCAAGCGTTTCGAACGATTTCACTGTATTACTTAGAACAAAACAAAAGAGAGTGATTAGATTTGAATGCTTTGATTAGAGATATGCAATTTACTAATCTTCTACCACAACCCATAGTGCAAGTCTTGAAAAGTGATTATCATTTTGAAACAAGTAAAATCTATCCTAAGTTATTAATAGAAATTCAAGCAAGATAAATGATATTAGAATCTACCTAGTTTGCACAAATAAAAATTCAACAAGTGTTCATCCTAACTTCTAAGTACAGCATAAGAAAAGTCTTAACTTAAAGTTATGCTGTCAAAGTACTTAAGCATGAATTTATGAAGAATCGTTTAGAGGTGTAACCTAGATTAGAAAAACTAACTATCAATTAATCTACGAGAAAACTGTTTTAAACCTAGGGTTTCTAAAAGTGATTAACAATCCATCCACTTTCTAAACTAGACTAGGGTTGTTTAAGATATTAGCAAATCACAAAGTAAAATTAGTTATTCATCTCTTTTTTTTATATTTTCAATTTCTTTTTGTTTAATGTGCAAAATTATGTGAAAGAGAGAACAAGAAGATAAATAAAAAGATCACAGCATAAAACAAAATTAAATGACAAAATTAAATGACAAAGAAGAAAGGTAACCTTTATTTGAATGTCACTTCCAAATACAATGCTCCTCTCCTCCTCCAAAATATGCTAAAAGCGAAATGAAAATTACAAGAAATTTGAAAAGAGAAATTCTAAAGAAAACCCTAAGTTCCCATCTCTGGATACGCCATCTCTGTTGCTCTGCAGGGGTATTTATAGGAGATGGAAGAAGTAGAGTCCCGGTACAACTCCTCCACGAAAGCAGGTATTCACTCTCATCCATATGGCCGCAGAAACGCGGCTTTGGCCGCGTTTTTGTGGCCTTAGCTTTGTCCCTGGCCAAGCGCTTTTGCGCCTGGCCTCCTCTGGACCGTCCATTTGGGTATATCCTTCTGGATTTGGCATACCGACTCTTTATTTTGAAAATTCGGGATAACTTGGGAAGCAAGTTACCCTAAATCCAAATCTCTTTAAAACGAATTTTATCTTTGCACTCTTCTCCTTTTATCTTTAGCCTTGTCCTGCAAGCAATTAGGGTTGAGTAGAAGTTCATCCTTTTCCTCTTCTTTTAGCAATTAGGAGTTCTTTCTTATCCTTCCTTTTCCTCACTTAGATTTTAAATAAAGAGTTTAAAAATCTAAGTTTAGATTAGGTTAGATAAACTGAAACTTCTAAATTACTACAACTTTTGTACATGAGCTTGCACATGGGCTTTTAGGGCTTCTGGGCTTCATTCTTTTATATTTTTTTTAATTACTCAAGGCCTGCACACATTAAATAACAAAACTTTAGTAATAGTGCATAATTAAAAGAATAAATAGGGAAACATAATAGTAAATGTAGTAATAAATATGCATTTTTTACTACCTATCATACCCACACTTATCTTTTTGCTCGTCCTCGAGTAAAAATCAAAAAAGAGTAAGAAAGGAAAAAACTAATCTAGCTAACTCACTTTCGTAGGAATCACGGTTGCACTTAGCATGTGCAACAAGCCGTTAAACCTCTAGGTTACCCTAGAGGACGAGTGTTGTCTCGTGAGGGTTTTCAGTGGATTACACCCACAAAATCCATAAAAAGAAAAATATTTGAAATATGTTTGAAGAGACTAAGTAGTCTATAAGTTTTAGGATTATCATTTTTATTCATTCTTAAACTTAGTCTTTATAATAAATTGTTATCCATTTTAGGTAAGAATCAAAATTGAATTTTTGTATAGTCTACCCTAAGTCATATGCATCCTTGTGAATCTTTTACCAGGAATTCTTTAACTTGGACTCTCATGCCCCTTCTCTTTTTTTATTATTATTTTTTCTTTTTTTTTAATATGTATAACTCATCTAATTTTCTTTCGTGTAAGTATCAAGGCTTCTTGAGGCCCTCATACCTAACTAATTGACTATTAGATGTGTTAGTACATATATAAATAATATTTCTTAGTTTTCTTAGGCTTTCTAATCCACCCATGTAGCAAACTTAAAGTCGGTGGCTCCCAAACTGGTTGGTTTTAGGGCACCGGGTGAGAAAATACCCCACGGACTCAAATTCGAGTGAACTAGGTCACAAAATCAAGGACTCTATTTATAAAATCACCTTTAGGCGTGAATACTTATGCTTCTTGAGGCACATGTATCCAGCTTAATTAGTGAATTTCTTTATATTTATTTTTTTTATTTTTATTATTATTATTTTTTACGAGGCACAAGAGTCTTTGTCTTAGAATCCTAGATATGCATTAGGTATGCACATTTCATTAAGGTAAAAAATCAAGACTAATTACTTATTCAATTTCTCCTTCTATACCTAAAAATTAAACAATTTATTTATTGTGACCAAGTTTTATGAAATCCTAATCATGATTTTCCTAATTCTTAAGACTAACTTAGATTTTTTTCGAAAGATAAGTCAAAATATTGTCCTTTTTATTTTGTTTTATAAAATTTTTTATTTATTATTTTTTCATGTTAGAACAAATAAAGAGAATTTTTTTATTTATTTAAATTTTTTTATTGTTATGTTAGAACAAATAAAGAGAAAAAGAAAGAAAAATTTTTGTATAATATTTTTTTTAAAATTTTTTTATTTTTATTTATTTTTTTATTTTTTTATTTTTTTATTTTTATTTATTTTTTTATTTTTACATTTTACCCTTCCCCCACACTTGTCTCATGCATTGTCCCCAATGTATGAATGAAATGCATGGATGCATGAATTGGCAGAGAGATAGAGATACCGATACATTGAGTCAAAAAGACCCATGACTGCATTTACTTCCAGTACTGATTCCAAAAAGATTTTAAGACGTTGACCATTTACCTTGAATGTATTGCCATTTTTCGGGTCGTAGATCTCTATGGCTCCGTGTGGAAACACAGTCTTAACAATGAAGGGCCCTGTCCATCTTGATTTTAACTTGCCGGGAAAGAGATGAAGTCTAGAGTTATAGAGTAACACTTTTTGTCCTTGGACAAAAGTTTTTCTCGTGATGAACTTATCGTGAAAAACCTTAACCCTATCCTTTGCAATTTTCGCATTTTCATATGCTTCGTTCCTCAATTCCTCCAGTTCAGAAATTTGCAATTTCCGAAGCTCACTGGCCTTATCGAAAGCGAAATTCAGCTGCTTAATTGCCCATAAGGTTCGGTGCTCTAACTCAACTGGAAGGTGGCAAGCCTTTCCAAAGAGTAGTCTGTAGGGAGACATTCCTAAAATCGTTTTAAAGGCGGTCCTATATGCCCATAAGGCATCCACCAATTTGGTGGACCAATCCTTCCTATTTTGATTCACAGTTTTCTCCAAGATAAGCTTGACTTGTCTATTGGAAATTTCTACTTGTCCACTGGTTTGAGGATGGTACGGTGTAGATAACTTGTGAGTTATGGCATATTTTCACATAAGAGTTTCAAAAGTTCTATTGCCAAAATGTGTACCATTGTCACTAATTATGGCACGAGGGGTTCCAAAGCACGAGAAGATGTTTTCTTTCAAGAATTTGACAACAACTTTGTTATCATTTGTCTTTCAAGGGACGGCTTCAACCCATTTCGATACGTAATATACAGCCAACAAGATGTATTGATGCCCAAACGAATTAGGGAAGGGTCCTATAAAATCAATGCCCCAAACATCAAAAAGTTCTACTTCTAGAATTAGATTTAGGGGCATCATATTTCGTTTGGAAATCCTTCCTATCATTTGGCATCTTGTGCAAGTTTTGCAGAAGTCAAATGCGTCTTTAAACAAAGTGGGCCAATAAAAGCCACTTTGTAGGATCTTTTCGGCAGTTTTGCAGGGACCAAAGTGTCCACCATAAGCAAATTCATGACAAAAGGCTAGAACATTTCTAGTTTCCTCATCGGGAACGCATCTCCTAATAATTTGATCGCTACAATATTTGAAAAGGTAAGGATCTTCCCACATGTAATACCGGACTTGAGACAAGAATCGGTATCTATCCTGTTTTGACCAATTAGGTGGTGTTTGGTTTGTGACTAAGTAATTTACTATGTCAGCAAACCATGGTTCCTTAGAGATGGCTAGAAGTTGTTCATCGGGAAAATTGTCATTGATGGGCAGTTCGTCGGAAGGTGCGTTTGGCACGCGAGAGAGATGGTCTGCGACAACATTTTCAACACCCTTTTTATCTCGAATGTCGAGATCAAATTCTTGAAGGAGGAGGATCCAACGAATGAGTCGGGCCTTCGCATCCTATTTTAGCATTAGGTATCGAAGTGCAGAATGGTCGGTAAAAATCGTGGTCTTGGTCCCAAGTAGGTATGGGCGGAATTTCTCCAAAGCGAACACTACTGTTAAGAATTCTTTCTCAGTTGTACTATAGTTCACTTGGGCGTCATTAAGTGTCCTACTTGAATAATAGATCACGTGTTGCTTGTTGTCTTTGCGCTGTCCTAAGATAGCGCCTATCGCAAAATCTGAGGCACCGCACATGATCTCAAAAGGGTTGGACCAGTCCGGAGGTGAGATGATAGGTGCAGAGATGAGTTCCAATTTCAACTTCTCCCATGCACTATTACACATTTCATCAAAGATGAAGGGCACGTTTTTAGCTAAAAGGTTTGTAAGGGGTCTAGCAATTTTGCTAAAATCCTTAATGAACTTACGGTAAAACCCAGCGCGTCCTAAGAAAGAACGAATGTCCTTCACGCATCGTGGAATTGGAAGTTTGGCTATGATCTCCACCTTAGCCTTGTCTACTTTGATCCCTTCCCTAGATATCTCATGGCCTAGGACAATCCCATGCTGCACCATAAAGTGGCACTTTTCCCAATTGAGGGTCAAGTTCTTTTTGGTGCATCTATTCAGTACTAGCTCCAAGTGATGGAGACATTGGTCAAATGAATTTTCATAGACGGAGAAGTCATCGATGAAAATCTCTAAGAAGCGCTCGACCATGTCAGAAAAAAGGCTTAACATACAACGTTAGAATGTGGCGGGGGCATTACATAGGCCAAAAGGCATTCGACGATAGGCAAATGTCCCAAATGGGCATGTGAACGTTGTCTTTTCTTGGTCCTCCGGGGCTATTGGGATTTGGTTATACCCTGAGTAACCGTCCAAGAAACAGTAATACTCATGGCCGGCTAATTGTTCCAGTATTTGGTCGATAAATGGGAGGGGAAAATGATCTTTCCTAGTGGCGGCGTTTAACTTGCGATAGTCTATGCATGCTCGAACTTTGGTAGGCAGTCGTGTTTGCACTAACTCTTGCTTGTCGTTTTCTACCACAGTAAAGTTGGACTTCTTAGGGACCACATGCATTGGGCTAACTCATTCGCTATCAGAAATGGGATAAATGATCCCATTATCTAACAGTTTCACTATTTCGGCTTGTATAGCCTCTTGCATGAGCGGGTTTAGCCTAGCTGTGAATCCCTTTTTGGTTTAACCCCTTCCTCTAGATCGATTCGATGCTGGACTATCTTAGGGCTCAGTCCCTTGATATCTGCCATGGTCCAACCAATGGCTTCCCTATGTCTCCTAAGGGTTGCCAATAGGTCTTCCTCTTGCCTATCAGTCAAATTAGAGGCAACTATGACTGGTAACGTCTCTTGTTCACCAAGGTAGGCGTACTTAAGATGTTTAGGCAAGGTCTTTAACTCCAACAAAGGCGATGGCTTGATGGGTGGAGGTGTTAAGCTTGAATTTTTCATCTCTATAGAACTTGGATTTGCTGCCCATTCAATCTCATCAAGGTTGAGATCACTTGATTCTAACTCTTCCTCTTCCTTTGACTCTAGTGTCATCTCCTCGTTGTGCTCACTAGTCATGTTTCAATGAAGTTAACCTCAAAGGGTTGGTCGTTCATGTCGTTGGGATGTTTACCTAAGTTGAAAACATTGATTTCCTTGGTCATATCCCAAAAGTCAATCTCATGGATCTGTTTCTACAATTTATGATTGCATTCGCGGTTGCTAGGAACGGGCGTCCTAAGATGACAGGAGTTTGGGACCTAGGATTAGACACAAGTTATGTCTCTAAAACAATGAAATCGACTGGGTAAATGAATTCTCCCACCCGTATGAGGACATCATTGATCTCTCCCTTAGGAACTTTAATTAATCGATCAGCCAATTGAATTGTAACTTGAGTTGAGTTGAGTTCACCTAATCCAAGTTGTTGATATACGGAGAAAGGAAGCAAATTAATGCTAGCTCCTAAATCGAGGAGTGCTCGATTGATTTTAGCTCGACCTATTGTGTAAGAAATGGTGGGGCAACCAGGGTCCTTGTACTTAACTGGGATCTGGTTGGACAATAGCTCACTAATGTTAGTGGCTAGAAAAACCTTCTTAGGCATATTTGTCTTTCTTTTCTTAGTGCACATGTCCTTAAGGAATTTGGCATAACTAGGGACCTGCTGGATTGCATCAAGAAGTGGGATGTTGAGCCTAACCTGATTGAACACCTCGAGTAGTTTCTCTATGTGTGCATTGTTGTTGCTCCTAAGCCTATTTGGAAATGGGGCTGTAGGTTAGTGCACCTGTCTTGCTGATTTTTCAACTTCAGTTTCTTTGGAGTTTTGTGGAGATGGAGTGGAACTAGATGGAATGGACAACTGAGATGGGTCCTGTGGCATGTATACGTGATTATCAACTTGTTTCCCTGATCTTAGTGTATGAACCAAGTTACACTGGTTTGGGTCTTGAGCCTCATTGGCTAGCCTAGGATTCCTAGGGTTTGGCAATGGTTGACTTGGTAGAGTTCCCCTTTGTCTTTCTTGTTGATTCAGTTGGATCTCTATCCTAGTCAAGACTTGAGCCAGCGTGTCGTGGCTTTTAACTAGAGTGTCCACCTTTCATTCCATGTTTGAGAGTCTTGTTTCCATTTGTGAATTTTGGAAATAGTGTGGAGGATTTTGACTAGGGAAATTTTGTTGATAAGGTGGATTTTGGAAATTTTTTGGAGAATTTGGGCCTTATTTGATCATTGTTGCTTGGGCCCCATAAAAAATTTGGATGATTTCTCCAACCGGGATTGTAGGTGGCGAATATGGATTTTTGGCGGGCCTTGTGAAGGCCGCACTCATATGTTCGGGCAAGGTTTGATGCACGATAAAGACGGGACATTCCTCGAACACATGGTTCATGTCTTGACAACAAGTACAGCCCGCCGAAGGTGTTCGACTGACTTGGTTCACAGAGACTGTTTCTTTAGTTTTAAGAGCTTCTAGTTTTCGCATCACAGCAGCTAACTTAGCGTCGATAGCTATGTTGGCCTCAATGGAATGGATACCTCCTTTAGAAGAAGTAGGGTCATTAGTCCTAAATTTTTTCGGAGTTGGTTCTCATTGGATGGTATTATCAGCTAATTCTTCATATAATAACCATCCTTCATGTTCGTTCTTTTTCAAAAATCATCCTTGGCACATGGATTCTAATAGCATTTTAGTTTGATATTCTAATCCATCATAAAGAACTTGGCAAAGTCACCATTTCTCTATCCCATGGTGAGGGCATTGGGCAAGGAGGTCCTTAAAACGTTCGATGTATTTCCAAAAGGTTCATTGGCTGTTTGCTTAAATTATAAGATGCTCTTCCTAATTAGTGCAGTCTTGTGGACGGGATAAAATTCTTTAAGAAGGCTTTGACGAAATTATCCCATGAAGATATTGAACCGGCCTCTAGACTGTAAAGCCATTTCTTTGCTAAGTCTTTCAAAGCGAATGGGACAAATCGTAATTTGATGGCATCTTCTCCTAGGCTGGGTATCTTTATCATGAGACATACTTCTTCAAACTCCCTTATGAAAAAGTATGCATCCTCGGATTCAAGTCCATGAAATTTGGGAAGAGTGTTGATGTATTGTGGCTTGAGCTCAAATTTGTCAACACCTTCATCGAGTAACTGAATGCCAGAAGGAAGAGAGGTTCTAATAGGATAGAACCTATCTTGTAGTGACGGTGGTTGTGCCATGTGTGAGTCGGGCTTTTGTTTGGGTGGTGAACTGGTTCTAGTTAGTCTAGATGTGAATGGGTCTCTCGACCAAGCTGACATGCACAGTTAACAAACAAGTTCACCCAATCAATCAATGAAAAAGAAAATAGTCAAATTCCTTTCTAGGGTAAGCCTTGACCTAGACGACTCCTAACTTTAGACTGTCTTTAGGAGGTATATTGCCGACCTTAACCACAAGTTATTCGGCCAGGTAGGTGGTAAGACCGGTGGGAGGTTTTCCGTCAAAGACGTTCCTTAATTAAATAACCACCGATCTTCGGGCTTTCGGCCCTTAATCCCCTTCCTAAGCACCGATTTGGCAAGAGTTAATTTTGAACAACTTCCTCCTTCAGCCAATCTCCTAGTGGGTCTGAGTTAACCAAGGGCCAACGTCTAGTCAATTTTTACTTAGGGTTAGGGTTGTGAGTGTGACGGAGATGATTTGTGGGCCAAGGAAGGGTGATGAAATCCCCACCTTATCTTGTTAATGGGTTTTGCCCTTAAAATTTTTTTGTGTACGTGTAAAGCAGTAGATAAGTAATCACTCAAAAAGCAGTAAATCAGCCAAGAGTGTTTCCTAATCTATATGCAATGCAAACGTACCTTGTCGCCAGCACTCTTCAATAGAATTTAAAAAAAATTAAATAGACACGTGCCTAAGATGCAAGAGTCTAATTTTTTTTTTCAACAAATAGGTTACTGTTAATTAATTAGCAGTGTACAATGTGATCACAGAGAAAAATTAACAAAGCAGTAAAATGAATTTGCAATTTGTAGCAACCTGTAGAAAACACAGTGAGTAGTTCACTACTCAGGCCGCGGAAACGCGGCTATGGCCGCGTTTGCGCGGCTCTGTAGTAGACTCTGCTGCTCTGCCTTCGAGGGCAGAGGCACAGAGTTGCTATATGTCCTTTGCTGCTGTTAGTTTTCTTGTTCTCTGAACCTGCAAACAAAAAGAAAGAAAGAATTAGTTTTGAGAATATCGTGCCGTTACCTTAACGACAACGGCGCCAAAATTTTGATTGTAACGAGAAATTGTAATAAAGAAAAGGTTAAGAGTTAGAAAGTCTAGTCTCAATTCTATCCGCTGCAGCAAGGGCCAAAGCGGGTCGATCCACAGGGAAGGATGCGATGCAAGCGTTTCAGACGATTTCTCTATATTACTTAGAACAAAACAAAAGAGAGTGATTAGATTTAAATGCTTTGATTGGAGATATGCAATTTACTAATCTTCTACCACAACCCATAGTGCAAGTCTTGAAAGGTGAATATCATTTTGAAACAAGAAAAATCTATCCTAAGTTATTAATAGAAATTAAAGCAAGATAAATGATATTAGAATCTACCTAGTTTGCACAACTAAAATTCAACAAGTGTTCATCCTAACTTCTAAGTACAACATAAGAAAAGTCTTAACTTAAAGTTATGCTGTCAAAGTACTTAAGCATGAATTTATGAAGAATTGTTTAGAGGTGTAACCTAGATTAGAAAAACTAACTATCAATTAATCTTCAAGAAAACTGTTTTAAACCTAGGGTTTCTAAAATGATTAACAATCCATCCACTTTCTAAACTAGACTAGGGTTGTTTAAGAGATTAGCAAATCACAAAGTAAAATTAGTCATCTCTTTTTTTTATATTTTCAATTTTTTTTGTTTAATGTTTAAAATTATGTGAAAGAGAGAACAAGAAGACAATAAAAAGATCACAGCATAAAACAAAATTAAATTACAAAGAAGAAAAGGTAACTTTTATTTGAATGTCACTTCCAAATACAATGATCCTCTCCTCCTCCAAAATATGCTAAAAGCCAAATGAAAATTACAAGAATTTGAAGAGAGAAATTCTAAAGAAAACCCTAAGTTCCCGTCTCTGGATGCGCCCTCTCTGTTGCTCTGCAGGGTATTTATAGGAGATGAAAGAAGTAGAGTCATAGTACAACTCCTCCACGAAAGCATGTATTCACTCACATCCATATGGCCGCGGAAACGCAGCTTTTGCCGCGTTTTCGCGGCCTTAGCTTTGTCCCTGGCCACGCGCTTTTGCGCGTGGCCTCCTCTGGTCCGTCCATCTGGGTATATCCTTCTGGATTTGGCATACCGACTCTTTATTTTAAAAATTCGGGATAACTTGGGAAGCAAGTTACCCTAAATCCAAATCTCTTTAAAACGAATTTTTTCTTTGCACTCTTCTCCTTTTATCTTTAGCCTTGTCCTGCAAGCAATTAGCGTTGAGTAGAAGTCCATCCTTTTCCTCTTTTTTTAGCAATTAGGAGTTCTTTCTTATCCTTCCTTTTCCTCACTTAGATTTTAAATAAAGAGTTTAAAAATCTAAGTTTAGATTAGGTTAGATAATATGAAACTTCTAAATTACTACAATTTTTGCACATGAGCTTGCACATGGGCTTTTAGGGCTTCTGGGCTTCATTCAGGCTTTATTCTTTTATATTTTTTTTAATTACTCAAGGCCTGCACACATTAAATAACAAAACTTTAGTAATAGTGCATAATTAAAAGAATAAATAGGGAAACATGATAGTAAATGTAGTGATAAATATGCATTTTTTTTACTACCTATCACTTCGAGACTGGATGTAGGTCAAGAGGACCGAATCAGGATAAAATCTCTTATATTTGCGTTTGAGTTTGTATTTTCTGAGATTTTTTTCCTTTCTTGCAAATTAATTTATTTAACGCTAATATCTTTGTTGACATAATATTTTAGATCCTACAATTGGTATCAGAGCCCTGCATACCCAGTCAACAACCTATAAGGATGGCAACGGAGTTTCCTTCGTCACAATTTAGAGAAGGACATTCTACACAACGTCCACCACTATTGGATAGATCCAACTACAATTATTGGAAGTGTAGAATGAAGATTTACTTGCAATCACTCAAGTACAAACTATGGAATATAGTAGAAACAGCGTACACCGAACCGACTACCAATTATAGCGCCTGGAATGAAGAACAAAAAAAGTTAGTAAATCTTGATTCCAAAGCAATGAACGCGCTTTTCTGTGCCTTGAATAAAGAAGAATTCAATCGCGTGTCAACAGCCAGATCTGCAAATCAAATATGACAAACTCTATAGGTAACACATGAAGGCACAAATAAGATTAAAGAATCTAAAATTTATGTTCTTGTCCACATGCTTGAACTCTTCAAAATGAAGGGAATGAAACCATCTCAGAAATGGTTACAAGATTCACAGACATTACAAATTTCTTAGTAGCCCTTGGAAAGAAATACACTAAAGTCAAAAAAATGAGAAAGGTTCTTCGTGCACTCACACCAAATTGGGAGAAGAAGATTACTTTAATTGAAGAAGCAAATGATCTCTCAACTATGTCATTAGAAAACCTTATTGGTAATTTAATTACATATAAAGTATAACTCGAAGAAAGAAAGAAGGATGAACAACAACTTCAATATAAGAAGAAAGTACTTGCCTCCCGTACATCCTTAGATATAGACAATTTAGATGACGATGAAGAGGAGATGGCAATGCTTTCAAGAAAATTCAAAAAGTTCTTGAAGCAAGGTTAGTTTAATCCTACATGTTTTAATTGTAGTAAAACAGGTCATATGAAGAAGGATTGTCCATTGCTCAAAAATAAAAGGAAATTCACGAGCAAAAAGTTCAAAAGAAGAAAGATTATCAAGCATCATGGGAGAAAAGTGATTCATCTTCCTCGGATGAAGAAGAAGCCACTGAACATGCAGATGCTTGCTTTATGACTCAAGAAGAAGATGAGGTATAATATACTGAACTATTAGATGCTTTTCATGAACTATATAATGATCTTAAGAATAAAAAGTTGAAAAATAAAGTTTTATCAAAGAAAATTTTGTTTATGTTTCTCAAATTTCTTCTATAAATTCTCAAAATGATAACTTCGAAAAAGTTTTATCTTTATTGAAAATGGATAATAAGAATTTCTTAAAAGAAGATATTTTACTTAAAAGAGAAATTAACTTAGATCCTTGCGGGCATCAGACAAAGATCCGGACGAATACACCTAAATCCAAGTATACCAAGAAGGTCCAAGAAGCGACGAAAACACGCTCGCCAAAACCAGGTTCCTAGTTTGGCTGCGAAAACGCGACTTTGGCAGCATTTCCGCAGTCCTATGGTGGGCCCACTTGTTGATTTTTGACGCGTGGGCTCGTCTCTCTTCTAGAAGGCTCGTTTGCCTATAAAAACCCCTGCAGAGGCCCGGAACGCAAGCAGATTGAAAATAGGCTAGGTTTTTCATCTTTTAGTGTAGTGTAGTGTAGGTGTTCTTCTTCTTTCTTTATATTTTTATTTCGTTTTTAGATCATGTATTAGGGCTGAGAGATTGAGAGAGAGAAAGAGAGAGATTGATGTAATTAATGGTGACAATCTATGTAAAGGTGTCTCCTTTCTTCTCCAGTGTAATCTTCTTCATTTTCTACATGATACTTTGCTAACTTTTCTTCTCATGAAAATCTAACTACTAACCACTAATCATCTAACTACTTACTTGATAATCCACATGAGTCTAATAGCCTCTACAAGGCCTTGCTCTTGCAAGAGTCATTGATGGCTCATGATGATGGATTCTAACATTCTAACATTTCTAACATCTAACCCGCTAACTTGCTAACTTATAATATCTTCGTTATTTCATGCTCACCTCTAACCATTTTGATGATTTAATAGTAGCTTGCAACTTATTGTGCGGTAGATGTGTTATTTGAATATAGAAGAACAATTTTATGAGCCATACTTTGTATCGTCTCTTGAAGCCAATAATTAGTGATGACCAAGGATCCATGTGACGGCAACTATCACTAAGAGGTTAGCATGGTTAGTGGAGCAATTAGTAGTTAGTAGCCATGAGTTTTCTTTTATCTTGTTTTAAAAATCAATTTCAAAACCCTTTAATCATTTTTCCATTGTTGTTTTCACCATCTTCTTAATTCATCCTTGTTTTCATCTTCTTCACCATTATTTTTATTTTCTCATTTGTTTTCTTCACCGTTTTCATCGCCTTCTTTACCTATCACTTCCTGGATTTCTTTTATTTATCTTTTTCTCATTCTTTAACAAAGAAGATATTGTTAACAACTGACGTGAATAAAACTTGTTAATGCTTCTATCGCCTCCCATCCCTGTGGATTTGACCCGTTGAGCCAATGTTATAACGGAAGTATCGAGGGAACATTAGCACACATACATAATTTTACTGATTTCATAAAACACACATTCTCAAGTGCTGCTTTTGCTCCGATCACTTAGCATCACTGTAGTACTAAGATGCGAGGGTTGAAACCCGCATCTCAATATCATTACAATGACCAAGACGCAGAGTTTGAAGGCCACGCCTCAGCATCACTGCAGTACCAAGACGCGAGGGTTGAAACCTGTATCTCTGCTTCACTGTAATGGCCAAGACGCAGAGCTTGAAACTTTCGTCTCAGTCATCTATGCAATACTTAGACACAGAACTCAAAACCCTCGTCTCACATAAAGCTTGACGCAGAACTTAAAACTCGCATTTCAACAAAATGTGAAGCTCAAATGTTACCTCAACAGGTAAACGCGAGGCTCGAAACCCGCATTTTAACTACAAAGGAACCTTGCATCTTGGTTATAACTGCACTCATTACTTGGTTAATTACTGCCCACGTAATGAGAGAGTTAACCCCCATTATAGAGTATTTTTAGGGGACAGGTTTCCCCTATAAATAGCTCAGTTTGCTACTGAAGAGGGGTCGAGAGTTGGTGGTCGGAAAAATTTTGGTTGTAAGTCTTGAAAAAACCAGAATCTCTAGCTGAGAATACAAAAGAGTTTAAACTCTTCTAACAACTTGCTGAGTTCAAATGTGTTCTTACCTAAGATCTCTTTGAGATTTTGTTAGACAAAAACTGTGTTACTTCATCCGTCGTTCAAAGAGAAGATTTTCAGAAAATTGTGACGTTCACTCAGTCAACGAAAAAAAGATTCACTTTCCATCGCTACATCAAGAACCCAGCACTAAACAAAGGGAAGATTTGGGTTTAATATCTTCTCTCTCTTGTAATCAGATAATTGATCCGTTGTAACTTTCTTTATAGTCAAGTAAAGAATTTACACGCCTTCAATTTTTTCCCAACCAACACCCATCCCAGTCAAGTATAAGGACCCTGGATGCCCCCACAATTTCCTGAACAATAGGATAAACAGAGATTAGTCGGGCACTCCTTGACCTGGGAGTAAGCATTAACTTGCTTCCTCTCTTTGTATTTTAGCAACTCGGGTTGGGAGAACTGCGCACAACCCGAGTAACGATTTAGCTTGCTGACCGATCCATGAAAGTTCCAAGGGGCAATCACAAATGTCCTTATTTGGGTGGGAAATTTCATCTACCCAATTGACTTTATTGAACTTGAAACCCAACTCGTGTCAAACCCTAGAGCTCAAACTCCTATCATTTTAGGATGACCCTTCCTTGCCACTGCCAATACAATAATCAATTGCAGGAATGGATCTATGAGATTGACATTTGGAGACATGATAAAGGAGGTCAATAGTTTTAGTTTAGGAAAACCACCCAGAGATTTGAAAGATCAGACTTTTGAGGTTAACAACATTGAAAACCTGACAAGCGAGCATGAGGAGCTCGAAAATGAATTTAAGACTAAACATGGGATGATAAGGGTAACTTAAGACTAAATAAAAATAATAAAAACCTTAACTGTTGATTAGCTAGATGCTTTGGCCTCATGAAGCCTTGGTATTTACGCGAAAAATTAGTTAGGGAAGGAAAAAAGAAATATATATATATATATTAACAAGTCTAATGATTAATTAGTTAGATATTTTGGCCTCAAGAAGCCTTGATATTTACACGAAAGAGAATTAGATTAGTTATATATATGAAAAAAAGAAGTGCTTAAAGGGCAATGAAGTGGTAATACTTCAAAACTTCTATAAAAAAAAATTATATGTATATATATATGTATGTATGTATATATATGTATGTATATGTATGTATGTATGTATGTAAATTTTAAGTCTACTGAGTAACTTAGGAGTTTAACGGCTTATTGCACATGCTAAGTGCAATCGTGAGTCCTACAAAAGTGGATTAGGATTTTATTTTTAGGATTTTTAGTTTTTCTTTTTCTTTTTAGATTAGATTTTGCTCGAGGACTAGCAAAAAGTTGGTATGGGGGTGTTATGTGTGTGCTTTATATACGTGTTTTACAACACTTTTTAGCTTATTATTTGCCATATTTAATGCTGCATGGATATTTTGTTAGTGTTTTGCACATATTAGGTTAAGAGCAAATTAGAAGAAAAGAGCAAAAATTGATGAAATTGTGATATCAAGAGAACAAAAGAGATGCAGAAATAGAGATCTGAAATAGAATTGGAATATCTCAATAGAGCCTTCAAGCAAAATCAGAAATTCCACAAAAATCTAAGCGTGGACATAGATTTTGGCCACCTAACCATAGATTTCGGCCAAGCAGTCGTGGACCAGTGAACGGAATGTCAACTCAGAGGTCGACATGAATCAAAAAGTGGAGCTTCATTACAACTGGAAGTTCGGCCGGCCAGCAGAATTTTCAGCCCGTTTGCCGAACTATGCATCGATTATGGATAGAATTTTCCAGTAATTTGTGTAAATTTGGAAACCTAGATTTTTGTATTCAATTAGGGTTCTACTGCTCTCTGTTTTATATAAATGCCGCCGAGCCTCTTGTATCACACACAGTTTTTATCTCTCTTTTATTTTGAGCGAAAATCAAATAAAATTCTGCTGTTAGCCATTCAATCTCAGAGCATCTTGAGCAAGGAATTCTTCATAAAGGCTTCATCTTTTTGGTACTCTCCTACCTTCCTCTTTATTTGATTATCTTTTATGATCTATTTTAATATTATAATGTGTTATATTTTCTTAGCAATGAACTAATTTTCCATAGCTAGAGTATGATGTAGGGATTGTATTAATGATATGATATTGTGTTTTGTGCAAATTCTACTACATGATTTATAAAGTTTGAATTTTTTGCATGCTAAGTTGTTAATCTTGTACTTTATGTTACAATTGGTGCACACAATTAATCAGAAAGTTAGGTTAGAGTCCGAAAGGAGATAACTTACCAAAAGCTTCTAAGATTAATAACCATAATTTGAGAGGTTGAGATGTAAGAGTTGTGTAGTCATGTAGGAATATCCATCACACTTAATGCATCTTCTAACTAGCAATCTACTAGATCGAGAGATTGTAAATTCTAGATTTAGAAGATAGAATTGATATTATTCGAGAGAAAATCTAATTGGTTAGGGAATTTCGATTATTAGCATGAGTAGAATGAATTAGCACAAGCATAATATTTGATCTTATTACAATTATCAAAATCATTGCCCTAGTTATTTCATTTATATAGCAACACGTTTTAGTAGTAGTTTATTCACAATATCTTCTAACTTAATTGACTATTCAAATAGAATTAGAAAAGATTAGTTGATACTTGAAATAACAATCCTCGTGGGACGATACTTTATTCATTCTATATTACTTGTTAACGATTGGTGTACTTGCCATTCGAATCACACCAAGTAAAGATCTGGAGTATCTTGTTGCGCGCCTAGTCCCAATCTCTTTACGGGGTACAACTAAACATCCGAGCTTGAAACCATCATTGTCTCTGATTAATCCACAATCGCGCCTTCCGAAGCTGAGGATAACTACAATCCACCAACTGTAACTTTTAAAATTTTTGCAGCATATACATATTGCCGACACGTTCGCCTTGAAATTTCACATGGGCCTCTTAGAGACCTCCATAAGATCACCTTTAGAGCTGAAATTGAACCATTTCCATTGTAGGGCTCCAAGAGAGATGAGATTGTACCTTGATTCAAAAACATGACGAACGCCTTGAAGAGTTGTAATGCATCCATCATGAGATTAAAACTAGATTGTTCCTTCACCAATCATCTTGCTTGTAGTAGAATTACCCACGAAGACTTCTCCCCCTTGATTTGAAGTGTATGAAGATAACATCTTCCTATTGGAACTAATGTGCTGTGGACATTTAAAGTCAATAGTCAATCTATTTTTGTTACCAACTGATCTGTCTGTAACAGATAGAACATCGCACTGTTCTTCATCTTCTTCAATCAATTCAGTGACATTAGCATTTGATTATTTCTTCTTTTGAAGCCAACATTCAGCTCTAATGTGTCCCTTCTTGTGACCATAGTTGCAAGTTAAATTTCTATGTTTTGAGTTACCTGTGGAACTTTCATTATTACTCTTCTCCTTTGAATAATGACCTTGCCTGGAATCATCATTATGAGACTCACCCGTCAATTGGGTGTCAAGTTTTGTCATTATTGAGCAGATGCTCCTTGACCTCATTGACCTTAATTATTGACTTGCTGATAGTATACATATTTTGGATTCTTTTCATTACACTCCTACATTTATCGTGTAATAAATTTGCTAATTTTCTTTTCTTAAATATTATTTTACAGAAGAAAATCATGAAGAAAAGAGGATTAAACCAAATAATTACCAGTTAAAATCAGATTTAACTGGATCTATTTGGTTAGCTGTAGATGATCCCAGATCTAGTTAGAACAAATAAGGGATTGGGGCAAATATTCAGTTGAAGATCAGAGCAAATCAGAAAGATAACACCAAATGGAAGCCGGTAAAATTAGAATTTTTATAAATCGATTTTGGTTAGATAAAGATAACTGAGGATAACATTAAATACAAAGTCTAAATTCAAAATTCAAACAGATAAATGAATAGAGAGAAGATCAACGGATGAGATGAAGCAATTTTGACTCGGATTCTAACTGGATACATTTTAGTATTTGAATCATAACTTTCGCTACTGAAATTTAAATGTAATAATTCAAGATGATGCAGAAAGAAAACTTAAAGGGCTACAACTTATAAGTTGATCACTATTTCTAATTCTATCATTTCATATTCAGAAATTAACACGCCAACAAGATGCAGATCAGAAAACAAGCTGCAGATCAGAACTGAATATCCACATCAAATCAAGTTGGAGATAAAGGAAGGATTCAAATTCAGAAATAGCCAGCTTTTCCTATCTTCATACTACTCTACTCTCTATATTTCTCCTATAAATACTTGCAATCTCAAAGGCAAAGGGGAATGACCATGCAGAGATAGATTCTAGGCCCGTTTTTTCATTCTTTTTAGTGTAGGTTTTTATTTTTCATTTTATGTAATTTTTAGTTTTCATTTATGTAATTCAGAGGAGATCAGAGTTTCATAGGAGAATGAGAGTGAAGCTTGTGCTGAGAGTGACACCGGTGTAAGTTATTCTTCTTTTCTCTTATTGTTACAACATTGAATCTATAGTTACATTTTTATGTTCTTCTTTGTTTTTTGTATTATTCTTCTTCTTTTTCTACTTCTCTTCTTTTGGTATCAATTGCTATCTAAGTGAGTCTTATAGTATCAAAAGAGCCTTGCCTTTGCGAGTGCCACCGATAGCTCATGATGCTGAATTTTAGTCTCAGTCTGTATCATTTCATGCTTGTATTGTCTTAATGATGTAATGTGGAAGATACGAGAATCAACTCTTCTGGGCTATGCATTGATTGCCTCCACTTCAAGATAACGTCGTCGCCACAGACTTAAGTATTTGACCAAAGGAGGTAAGTATTTCTTTTAGGTTTTTCTTTTTTTTCGTTTAACTTTTAGTTTAATCACCAACACCACATCTACCAACTCTTTTTCACTATTTTCAATTTCTTTGTATATATCCATTTTCATTTTCTCCACCTTCTCAATCTACTATTTTCTTTCTAACTTAACTTTAACTCTTTTTCATTTTTTTAAAGAACTAAAAGAAGAACTTTAACCATTCTTTGTAGCATAAAAAAGAACTTACTAAAAAGCTTCCATCGCTAGTCCCTCCTTGTGGATCACGACCCACATAGTCACTTGCTATAGTAATAGTATTGAATACTTTTACATTCTATTCTTAAGTTCTAAAATTCTGTATTTTTGTATGTAGGTAGAACCTCAATCAAATTTTGGCACCATTGCCTGGGAGGACAGTAAGTTATTCTCTTTTAAGATTTATATTTTTTTGTTAACTTTCTTCTTTGTTCTTGGTATACAGATTTAACAATAAGAAATTTTTGCTACAGTGGACATATAAGTGGCCCTGGAAACTGCTCAAGAAAGCAGAGCCCAGAAGCCCTCAAATTTGCTACATTCTAGTGGCAATCTGAGTGAAATACTAACCTATATTTTTTCAGGGTGGTTGAATTGCAATGCTAAAATTCTGTAACTATTTATTTTCTTGTTTGTCTCACTGTACTTACTTTCTAACCTCAATAGTAAAATGATGTTTGTTAAATGCTAAAAACGGTTTAGACTTGCAATTAGGCACGTGTATAATTCGTTTACATTTTATATTACTATTGAAGAGTGCTGGAGCAAAAGGTACTATGCATAGCATATAGTTTAGAAAATATTCTTGGGTGATATTTGCTTGTGAATGTTACTTTTTTATATCTTACACACTTTGCACAATCAATCTTAAGGGCTTGTCCTATAAACAAGATAAGGTGGGGAGTCATTACCTTCCCTTAGCAAACAAACAATCTCCTCACTTACTAACCCAAGCCTAACTAAAACTGAGTAGATATTGGCCGTAGAGACATCTCGGACTCATATAGGAGACTGACCTAAGGGGAAAGTTAATTTTAATTTGACTCTTGCCAAATTGGTGTCTAAGGCTGGGGATTGAGGGGCGAAACCCTGAAGGTTGGTAGTTTAATATATTAAGCCCGTTGCTTAGGCATGGATACCTCTCACTAATCTTACCCCTACCTGGCCGATTAACTTGTGGTCAGATTCGGCAATATACGTCCTATAGACAGTCTAACCAGTTAGGAGTCGTCTAGGTCTAAGGTTTATCCTAACTTAGATTAGATTTTTTCTTTTTGATTGTTTATTTGTTTGTTTGCCCTTGTTTGATTTTGATAATTCTTGTAAGATATGGCTTATAACAACAATTTTTCAATTTTAATAGTAATCCATATTTCACCCCATTTGACTCGGATAATTTCAACCAGATTTTTTACAATATGAACTAACCAAATATACCGGGTTGTACTTATCCGAATCAATACAACCCATGCCCCCAATCTTATGATCATAATTTCCAAAATAATTCCAACTCTTCATAGAGTCAATGGGGATTCACCTCCCCCGAGTCCAATTTTCAACCAACTTGTCCTCCTTATCAACCTTGTCGACAATTTTCACAACATTCATTCCCCTATTTTGCTTCCTATACTCCTTTTCTAGACCAACCCATTGAAGAAAAATCCGAGCTAGAAAAGAGTATAGAAGCCATAAAGGAGCCCGAACGAAAATTTCAGGCCTCCCCAATTCCACAATATTTTCAAGATTCATACTCAGTTCAGTTCCACCAGTTCAAAATAGAAAACCATCAATCTTGAAAATGAGTGTGCGTGAGTCCGAGTAACAATCACACAATATTATGGACTCATAATTTCACCATAAATTACAAAACAAAACTTCATCTTTTTAAGTTCAATCGCAACAAAATGATGAACCAATCGATTATGAAATCTGCTTGAAGTCATGACTCAGGCTCAAATCACTCATAATCATGACCTAGATATAATGGTCAAAACTCTTCATTCTTACCCTTTGACTATTCCTAATGTCGCTAACCATTCTGTTAGAACCAAAGAATCATGTTGCTTTAGAAAACAAGATTCCATTTTAGCACGCTTATTTGAATTTTCCCAAACTCTAATTTTGAAAGCCACATTGACATTTTGGCAAGTTATCCCTTTCCTAAAATTGAACTTGAGAATGAATATGATCCTGAACCCCAACTTGGTACTTCAATTCTACTTCCTGATTCAATAATGACTCCAGTATCTTCACCTGATTTCAATCCTTCTTCAGAGTCCACATTGGATATTGTGCCTGTCCATCGGGAAATTAAATCACCAATCTTTTATGATCATCATATTGAACTTGACCAAGTTCATACTTTTGAAAGTCCCATTGACAAATTGGTAAGTTCTCATTTTTACGAAATTGAACTCAATGAGGAATGTGACCTTGAGTCTCAAATTTGTGATCCAGTTCAAATTTCTGAATCAATATTGACTCCTGTTTTGCTACCTGATTTGAGCAATATTTCAGAGTCAGTTTTGATCTCATACCTGTCATTCTTGAACTTGAATCACCAATCTTAGAAAGTCACATTCTATTGTGGAAAAATGAATGTGGACTTGAGTTTCAACTTCTTAATCTGCACCCACTTTCTAAACAAATTTTGACTCCTGAATCTTTACTTGACTTCAGTCATTTTCCTGAGTCGCTTGTAGTTCATGCCCTTCCTGATTCTAGATCAATCATTCCATCTTTTCATACTCCATTTTGGGACAGAGGTGTTAATAATAATGACTCTGAAATTAGTTTGAAAATTTGAAAATTAGATGGGGTAAAATTCTTAATAAAATCATTTATATATATATCATTTTAGTGAGTTATATTAGAGAAGTTTCTGGTGGGTTCCTCCGAACTCCGTGCAAATTAGATTGGGCCGCATTTCATGGACCAATCAGACCACCACCAGAACCATCACCTTAAGGTAATATTTTCCTTCCCTTTCTTCTTTTTTATGCATCTATGCATTAATTCATACATTGATGACAATGCATGAGATAGCTGTGGGGGAGGGTTCTAACATAACTTAGATTTTCTTTTTATTTTAAAATTTTTTTATTATTAACATTTTCTTTACTTTTAAAAACTTTTTGAAAATAAAAACAATATTTTGACATATTTTTTGTAAGAAATTAAGTCAATTTTAAGGAATAGGAGAATCATAATTAGGATTTCTTATACTTGGTCAAAATAAGATTATTTATTTGATTTCTAAGGTTAGAAAAAAATTTGTGAAAGTAATTTAGTCTTGATTTTTACCTTGTCGATATGCATACTTTATACACTTACACACTTAGGGTTCAAAAACAATGATTCTTATGCCTTATTTAAAAAAGAAAAAGAAAAGAAAAAATTAAAAATTAAAAATAAAATCCTCTGATTAAGCTGGGTATTTGTGCCTCATAAAGCATAAGTATTCATGCCTAAAAGCAGTGCATATAATAAAATTCTTAGTTTTGTGGCCTTATTTGCTCGAGTTCTTAAGTCCTTGGGGTGTTTTCTCTCCCGGTGCCCTAAGATCGTTTGGTTTAGGAGTCAGCGATTAAAGACTCATTAGATGGGCAGGTTAGAAAGCCTAATAGAACTAAGTAATAGTATCACCATGAAATAAAAAAATAAAATAATAATAAAGGTATAAGAGTTAGAGTTAAAGAACCCCAAGTCAAAATTTCACAGTCACAATGGTGCATATGACTTAGGGTAAAGTAATAGGCTAGATGAGAAGTACAAGTTGACTCCTTCCTTTGATTGGTAACAAATTTTTGAATAGAGACTAAGTTTAGGAATGAAAAGTTCGGTTTTCCTATAACTTATAGATTACTTGAACTCTTACAAATATTTTCTCTTTCAAAATGCTTTTCGAAAATACTAACTCTTTATTTCTCTTTCCTTATGGATTTTGTGGGGGTAATCCACTAAAAACCCTCACAAGACAAAACTCGTCCTCTAGAGGGAACTTAGAGGTTTAACGGCTTGTTACACATGCTCAGTACAATCGTGTAACCTACAAAAGTGGTCTAATAATCTTTGGTTTAGTTTTATTGTTTTGCTCGAGGACGAGCAAAAGATAGGTGTAGGGCGTGATCGTACACATATTTTGCATTCTTTTCATTACACTCCTACATTTATCGTATAATAAATCTGCTAAATTTCTTATCTTAAATATCTATTTTGCAGATATAATCAAGAAGAGAAAGAGAATTAAACCAAATAAATACTAATTAAAATCAGATTTAACTAGATCTGTTTGGTTAGTTGTAGATGATCCCAGATCTAATTAGAACAAATTAAGGATTGGGGCAAATATTCAGTTGAAGATCAGAGCAAATCAGAAAGATAACACCAAAAGGAAACCAGTAAAATTCAGATTTTTATAAATTCATTTGGTTAGATAAAGATTTACTGAGGATAACATTAAATACATAGTCTAAATTCAAAATCCAAAGGGATAAATGGATAGAGAGAAGATCAATGGATTAGATGAAGCAATTTTGACTCAGATTCTGACTGGATACATTTTAGTATTTGAATCACAACTGAAACTCAAATCTAATGATTCAAGATGATCCAGAAAACAGACTTAAAGAGATACAACTCTTAAGTTGATCACTATTTCTAATTCTATCATTTTATAAGTTATATTCAGCAATTAACACGCCAACAAGGTGTAGATCAGAACTGAATATCTACATCAAATAAAGTTTGGAGATAAGGGGAGGATTCAAATTCAGAAATAGCCAGCTTCTCCTATCTTCATACTCCTCTACCCTCTGTATTTCTCCTATAAATACCTGTAGTCTCAAAGAAAAAGGGGCACCACCATGCAGAGATAGATTCTAGGCCAGTTTTTTATTCTTTTTAGTGTAGCATGCAGAGATAGATTC
Organism: Agave tequilana; assembly: GCA_038442645.1. Taxonomy (NCBI): domain Eukaryota; kingdom Viridiplantae; phylum Streptophyta; class Magnoliopsida; order Asparagales; family Asparagaceae; genus Agave; species Agave tequilana. Next base: position 37,983 of record JAVJIF010018034.1, on the reverse strand, counting down.
TAGGCCAGTTTTTTATTCTTTTTAGTGTAGATTTTTATTTTTCTTTTTATGTAATTTTCAGTTTTCATTTATGTAATTCAGAGGAGATCATAGTTTTATAGGAGAATGAGAGTGAAGCATGTGCTGAGAGTGACAACGGTGTAAGTTGTTCTTCTTTTCTCTTATTGTTACAACACTGAATTTATAGTTAAATTTTTATGTTCTTCTATGCTTTTGTATTCTTCTTTTGGTACCAATTGCTATCCAAGTGAGTCTTATAGCAGCGAAAGAGCCTTGCCTTTACGAGTGCCACTAATAACTCATGATGATGGATTTTAGTCTCAGTCTATATGATTTCATGCTTATATTGTTTTGATGATGTAATGTGAAAGAGATGAGAATCAACTTTTATGGGCTATGCGCTGATTGCCTCCACTTCAAGGTAATATCGTCGCCACAGATTTAAGGTTAGTATTTGGCCACAGGAGGTAAGTATTTCTTTTAGTTTTTTCTCTTTTTTCGTTTAACTTTTAGTTTAATCACCAACACCACATCTACCAACTCTTTTTCATTTCTTTTTATATATCCATTTTCATTTTCTCCAACTTCTCAATCTACCACTTTCTTCCTAACTTAACTTTTATTCTTTTTCTTTTTCTTTTTCTTTTATAGAACTAAAAAAGAACTTTAACCATTCTTTGTATCATCAAAGAGAACTTACTAAAACGCTTCCATCGCTAGTCCCTCCTTGTGGATCAAGACCTGCACAGTCACTTGCTATAGTGGTAATATTGAGTACTTGCACATTCTATTCTTAAGTTCTAAAATTCTATATTTTTGTGTGCAGGTAGAGCCTCAATCACTTGCCTCTATAGATGATAGCTTCCCTAAAGCTCTTATATAAAAAATGTAAAGAACACAGTATAGAAGTACTTGATCCTCATTTTTTATCTTAATCTCTATCTTGTTTAGATCATTAATAATAGAGAAAAATTCTGCAATGTGAGATTTGATAGGTATACCTTCATGCATGCGAAGAAGAAAGAGACGTTGCTTCAGAATCAATCTATTCACCAACGACTTTTTTAGATAGTGGTCCTGAAGTCGCTCCCATAATGAGGATGTTGTTTTCTCAGTTTAAACCTCATCCAACTCTTCGTCCTCCAAGCAAAGCTGAATAGCAATATGGCTTTCTCATCCAACTCCTGTAAAGTTTCTTCCTTCATGTCTTGAGTTCTTTTCTCCCTCCCAGTAGTACTTTCTTCAACCCGCCCTGGGTAAGGATGGCGCTTATCCTAATCTGCCACCTGCTGAAATTGATGATCCCATCAAACTTTTAAATATCAAACTTGATCGTAGACATCTTCAAGTTGACCTTGCTCTGATAACAATTGCTGTGATTCAGAGGAATCCCCTATGACCAGATCGACTAGGGCGGCGCAGCGAAAACAAACTACAAGATCTACTAAGATAACATAAAAAAGAGAAGAAGAAGATATTTCAAAGTAGGTAGAAAGCCAACAAGCAATATAGCATGGTTTCAACGATCAAACAGATCGTGTGCACGTCCATAAAAGAAAAGGGGAGAAAATTTATTAAAATTTTGGAGGAGTACAATAAGAGTTACTTACACCTCAAACTGAAAAGATTATAAGCCCTTGATGGTTGCTAAGTGCAGAGAACCCTTGGTGGCTAAGCTTGCCTCACGAATCTCTCACCTAGGTGAATTATACCCTCAGGAATTACAAATTCATTGGATTCTCTTAGAATATATTGAAGGCCACCCTTAAGGGGTTATTTATAGACCATAAAACTCTCCTAATCTCAAATAAACTCCATCAATATGAACAATCACTGTCACAGAATAAAAAAAAAATCATATCCAAATCGAACTCAAAAACAGATTTAGAAAAGAAAACTGTCATATCTGATATTAGTTGACTAATACATAGTATTAGTCGATTAGTCCCAAATCCTAGTGAGTACTCTGACAATCCTGAGAATCCCAACTCTCTGTTGGCCAAACCTAGTCGACTATACAATATATTAGTTGACTAATCCAGGTGATTAGTAGACTTTACCCTGTATTAGTTGACTACTCCTATGCATAGATTCTTGTACACGTTTGTTCTTTTATCTTTGAGTTTTTGTCTACCTTCACTACGTATTTACGTCATAATCCTAACAGATTTAAGCTGGTTTCTCTGAAAACTGATGTTAAAGCAAAAAAGCCCTAATCCCTCCCCCAACTCGGCCACTCTCTCATCTCTTTCTCTCTCTCTCTCTCTCTCTCTCTCTCGATTGCTCCCTCTTAAATCCCTCTTCTCGGCTGCCTCTCCAGAATCCCCTTCGCCGTCTCTCTGGAGCCTCCTCCGCGCCAATCTCTATCACCCCCCAAGAAATCCCCCTCTCAGCCCGCAGCCTATCCGAGCCTCCCCCGCCCTGATCTCTCCCCCTAGGAAATCCCCCCTCCTCGGCCTTCTCTCCGGAGCCCCCTCTTCCGCCTCCCTGGAACCTCCCCCGCTCCGATCTCTCTCCCCCCTAAGAAAATCTTGCCCCTTCCCCTCTGCGCACGAGCGGTGGCGAGTCTCCCTCCGGCGAGGCCCCCTCTAGCGAACATCAAGATATCACTCTTCTTATTTTCTTATATTTTGTGAAATGATAAATTTACAAAAAATTGATTTGATGGTAAGTAGATAGTTTAGAAGAATTTGTGAAATTTGTTGAAAAATGCTAGCTTGTTTAGAAAAATTATGAAATTCTTGATTTGATGCTAAATTAGTGAAATTTGTGTGTGTATGCATGATGTGTGATGTATGCTAAATTGATGAAAAAAATTGGTGCTAAATGTGTGCTAAATTAGTGGGAAAAAATGGTGCTAAATGTGTGCTAAATTGGTGAAATTTATGTGTGTATGTGTGATGTGCTATGTGTGTGTGTTCACGTGCGTAATGTACATGTGTGCGTTCATTTGTGTGCTTATGTGCGTGTGTGTTGTGTGTCATGATGTGTGCAATGTGTGTGTGTGTGTGTGTGTCATGTTTGTGCTTATACATCTATGTGATGTATGTGTGTATTTATGCATGCATGTATATGATGTGTGTATGATGCATATGTGTGTTTGTAGTGTGTGTCTTGTGGATCGAAAATTAATTTTGTTTGAAATTTTTATGTCATGTTTTATCGAAAGGTAATTTCTTGTGCTTTTCAAAACCGGAGTTAAAAGTCGATTTTTGATGCCGGTTTTAATATGAAACCAATGTCTTTTCTCCTATATGATGGCGGTTGAATACTGCAATCATATACTTGGAGCCATCATATATTTGAAGATATTACGACTCCAGCATACAAGTCAACTGTAAAACCTGTTTAAACTCAGTTTTTAACCGTCATTAAACATGTTAGTGATAGTATTCATTTAGCCTATTCATTTAGTACCATATAGAATGAGATATAGGAAGAAAAGTAGTTTAAATATCAATTTTTCCTCATTATATTTGTTATGAATAATGGGTTATGAGAAAGGTACACCACACCCACACGCGTGCACTTGCAAACCGCTGGCCACGCCAGCGGCGGTGGCGCACATCCCCCGCGCCGTGAGTAGCAAGCCCATTTTATTTTTTGTTTCCTTCTCTTTTTTATTTTGACTGATTCAACTTTAACTGATTCCTCTTGACTGAATCTCACGAGATCTACACGTTGGATGAAAATTTTTCTCAACAACCCGAATAATTGCTCGTAATTCTATCTTATTGTTACAACACAAGGAAAGCTATGAAAGCTATAAATAGAGCCTCTCCCTTCAACAGTAAGACCTTGAACAACAAGTTTCTCTTCTCCCTCTCTCTTGAGCTTTCTACTGCAATATCTCTACATCAAAAGAGCTCTATTCTTTTTTAAAATTTTAACTTTATTTCAACTTAGTGGGCGATCTTCCTCATCTGAGCAAGAGACCCAAGCTCACGTTTACGTTGGGTGCTAGTACATTTCGGGGGACTTTTACCGTTAGTTGACGTGACTGCTTCAACGTCCGAGCGATAAGGCGGGTCTTTGTCTTTTAGGGCTGTGACTAGCATGATTGCTCCCTCACAAGCCAACTCTTTTTCACATGTTTATTTATTCATTCATGTTCATTTTTATTGCAGTATAGTTATTCTATGTTGTTGCATGTTTAAGCTTTAAATTTAGTAATCTAAAAATATCTGAAAATATAAGATAATACAGTTTAGAACAATAGAAAGTATGGGGCCAAGTGCATAAACATTTCTGGAAAGTCTCCAACATAGCTCTAAATCCTGAACATATCGTAATCCATTACTTGCTAACTCTTGTGAGATTTTGAGAGTTTAAGAAGAGTTAACAGGTGTAAGGTTTTGCTAACACTTGCTAACTCTTATGCCAGACATTTGGTCCTAAACCCTCATGATATTTTGCCAACACTAAAATTATACGCTCCTCTCCTGATGCAGACTGGAAAATGAACAATGTCGTAGATCCCGTTCTAGCGCCAACGAACCCTGAAAAGAACTTTTAAGTAGGGATAATACTCGAATCCACAAGCAAGCGTCTCAAATTCACGAGTAAAGGATACCAACTAGAAACCACAAGCAATTGGGAGATAAAATCAATTTTTATTAATCAAATGCCAAAAGTTTATTTAAAGCAAAATTTAATTGATCACAATTATAAAGACACAATGGACTTATATAGGTAATTAAAGAAGAGTACTAATCTAACTAGGAAACTAAAACTGAAGAAACAAAAGTGAAACAATTTGGTATTCAAAATGGACCTAAAAACCAACTCCTAAATAGAATCAGATATGCAAATATACAACAGGACTGTCGACAGCTGAAGGGTGATGTCAAGAGTCATGGGGCTAACTGTAAACCCCTAACTTTTGAAAAAAACATGTTGACAGGACAGAAGACAGGTCTGTCGACAGGTCAGGTTAATTTGGCCTGTTGATGGCTGCTCCTAGGTGATCTCTTCCTACATCAGTCCCTCTCTCTTTAAAAGAACTCGTCCTCGAGTTTCAATCAATAGAATCATGAACGATGTCATCTTTAACAAACTTGGCTTGAGGGAAAGTGTGATACCAAAATCTTGATTTACCTCGATGATCTTCATCGAACTCCATATAGTGTTGCGTCATCGAATTTTTAATGTAATCATCATCTCTGATCGATTGTAATCAATGCCAATTGGTTGTTGTCTCCCACATGTTCCAACTTCATCTCCTCAAAAATTTCATTAGATGGAAACAACCTCTTTCTTGACCATTAGAGCAAAGCTCTGCTTTGTTTCATTCGATTCCACAAAGAACTCGCCTCGATTGCATATGGTTATGAATTTTGGCTTCTCTTCTTTTGTAGGCTTTGGAGTTGGTGGAATTGATTGCATGGTAACTTTTTTATCCTTTCAAATGAACACATAGATGTTCTTTTTGCCTCTATGGGTTGCATTAAGGTCGTGTTGCCATGATCTCTCCAAAAGAATATGACACTTATCCATATCGATAACGTCACAAGTAACAAAATCTTGATAAAATTTGCCAATGGAAATAGGAATAAGACATAGATCTGTTATCTTAATAGAAGGACCTTTCTTGATCCACCAAATGTTATAGAGATGATGATGTGGCTTCTCCTCTAGCTTCAAATGATCTACAAGTACTCTAGACATGATGTTCATGCAGCTTCCATTATTGATAATGAGGTTGCATACCTTGTCCTTGATCGAACATCTTGAGTAGAAGATTTGATGTCGTTGTGTGATGTTAGGGATCTTCTTGTTGAAGAGCAATTTCTGAATAACACAAGCTACAGAATCTCCATGCTCTTTGATAAAGTCAGAATCACTTGCATCCTCAATTACAACTTCTTCATCTTCATCTCCATAATCCACAACGTTGACTTGCTTCCTCTTAGGACATTCATTGGACCTATGTCTAGGCTCTACACATCTATGACACTTGTTGATCCCAGGTTTAGTGTAGGAATTTTCTTTGCTCTTTGTGACTGTGGTGGTTATTGATGCTGGTGCCAGGGGCTTTGACCGTTATTAAGTTGGCGATTGGTCAACTGTTGTGGAACTCGGCTGAATTTTTTCGTCACCTAATGGTTCTTGATTAACATCGGACACCTGAAAGGTGGAGCTCTTATAGAGTCTCTCAATCTTCATGGCCTTGTTGTAGGCTTCATCGATGGAGAACACATCATGAAGGATCACACAATTTTGGATAGGGTATTTTAACCAGCTAATGTATTTGGCCTTTTGTTGTTCATCTATCATGAACAGTTCGCATTGTAATGAGAGGTGATAGTACTCCTTCGTACACACTACAATAGTCTTTGTACCTTCTTTATAATGTTCAAACTGATTGTAAAAGATTTTTTGATAATCGGGTGAAAGAAATCTACCTTGTAAGAGTTGTTTCATGCATCTCCAAGTTATTATAGGTGGTTCGTCTTTGTGTCCTTGTAATTTGTAGTTGGTCCCACCATGTGGTTGCTCCCCCTTTGAGCTTGCAGGCTACGAACTTGACATGCTTCTCCTCAGGACATAAGCCATGTCGAAGAATTTTTCTACTTTATAAACCCAGTCCAAGAAGGATTCTATATCAAGGTTCCTATTAAAAAAAAGAATCTCCATCCTATATTCATTAGAACTTGAGTTACTATTATGATTAAGAAAAGAAAATCCTCCTCGCCATCTGCCTATGGACCGCTCGTAGGCTATCTATTCATCGTAAGTTTTATGTTCGAAGTCGTCTTCTTGATGGAAGATATTGTTCAACTCTTTATTGTCAGAAAGATCTTCATACTAGAAATTTTGTAGTGGACGTCTTGGTGGTGGTGAGGGTTGTCGTGGTTGTTGGTGAAGTAGCGATAGTTATTGTGGTGGTGGTCATTGGAGGAGAAAATGTTGTGGTGGCGGTTGTGTGTGAGGATTACCTGATAAACGATCTTGTCCGCTTCAGTACGTACCATCGGCTAGACCTCGATCATCGATCTTAAGAGATATCCTTTTGATTGCTTGGGCCATACGATCCAAGACTAATTTGATGGTGGTGACGTCTCCTTCAATAGCACTTACCCTTGCAGAAAAGCTTTGCTATTCATCGTCGTTTCTCGCCATTGTTGGAATGTTATCGAGGCTTTATACTACTTGACACAGATTGGGAAAGTGGATACTACCTGCTAGATCTCGTTCTAGTACCAACGAACCCTGAAAGAACTTTCAGGTAGAGATAATACTCGAATTCACAAGCAAGAGACTCATCCACGAGCAAAGGATAGCAACTAGAATCCACGAGCAATTGGAGAAATAAACTCAATTTTTATTAATCAAAAGCTGAAAGTTTATTTTAAGCAAAATTTGAATGATCACAATTACAAAGATACAATAGCCTTATAAAGACAATTAAAGAAGAGTACTAATCTAATTAGAAAATTAAAACTAAAGAAACAAACCCGAAACAATTTGGAATTCAAAACGGAACCGAAAACCAACTCCTAAATAAAATCAGATTTGCATATACAACTATCGACAGTCATGGGGCAGACTGTAAACTCTTAACTTTTGAGAAAAACCTGTCGACAGCTTAGATTATTTTGACCTGCTGATGGCTACTCCTGTATGATCTCTTCCAACATCAACCTTAAAAAAAAAAAAAAAGAGGCCACCTAAATGTCTAAAGCCCCAAATGCCCAATTGAGTAGACCCATCTTGCAAAGTCCTGTAGCCGTTTGGACCGGGGGGGTGTGGGTGTGTGTGGAATGTTTATATATGCTTACAAAATTTTCCAAGGTCAAAGAAAGCAAGGCTCGATAGATACATTGATAACATACAACTCTTTTCTTCTTTAATGAACAAAATCATACATATTTGACCTATCCTATTCCCTGCATATATTTTTCTGCATCCAGTTGACTCCAAAAACACAATAGGAAGGAAGAATGTATGGAAGAACGAAAGAGAAATGACAACTAGAATTCAGTTGCTCCACAGAGACATGTCCATGTCCATGTCCATGTCCATATTACTGCATTCGCCTCCATCCCGATCGAACCCTCCCTGCATCGCCGGCAGCGGGAGCATCATCCCTTCCGCCATCTCCCTCAGCAACCCCGGCATGTTGAAAAGCGCCTCCTCGTCCACAAATACTGTCGAAGGAGCCCTCGTCTCTCTTAGCTCATCAACTGCAGCAGCAGCTGATACAGGTGACCGTGACGGCGATTTCCTCGGAGAGGCAACATTTTTTAACATCTCCGCTGCCTCGGATGCAACCTGACGAATCTTATCAGCGCTGCCAGATGCTGCACGCGGCAGCAACCACGGAGAGTCTTCAAAGTTGAGCATGGCGGACTTTCCCCTCAACACGATGGCAGCAATATCATAGGCCCTGGCAGCCATCTCGGACATGGGATAGGTGCCAAGCCATATCCTACTCTTCTTGTTGGGTTCGCGGACTTGACAGATCCATTTGCCACCGTTTCGCTCCCTGACACCATGATACTGTTAGAATATCAAATAAAAATTTCTTTTATGACATTAATTTTAAAAGTAGAAGAAGAAATGAAAAGTAATCATCATCAATTAGAACAAATGAAGAGTCATCATCAATTGAAAGAAATGAAGAATCATCATCAACTAGAAGAAATGAAGAGTCATCATCAATTTGGAGAAATGAAAAGTCAACATGAATTGGAGAAGTTAAAGAGTCATATATGCATTATTATCATTTGTTTATAATATTAAAGTAGATGGTTGGTATTCTTGTAAGTTTTTTCTTTGAAACCTATAAAAGGCTCGTGTACCTCTTTATTTTTTCAAGCAAGTAAGCAAGAAAGAAAAGTTGAATAAGATTCATTCTCCACTTAAAATTTTAGATTATAGTATATTATTCCGTTGACTAGTATACAATAACTGGTATCCGAGCCAATTAATTTTTTCATTTCCTCTTCTCCTTAAGGCCTCCACCAACAGTCTCATCAATCCATAAGTTCCCAAGTTATTTAAAGATAACTATGAGAGTTGGTCAATTTAGATGAAAGCTCTAGTTGGTTCTCAAGAGTTGTGCGAGCTAATCTTTGATGTGTTAAAGGAACCCACACCGGAGGTAGAAGCTACCTACACCGCCCAAGAGAAGAAGGCTCTTAGAGCAAAGAAAGAAGGATAGCAAGGCTCGTTTTCTACTCTATCAAGGTTGGACGAGTCTACCTTCGAGAGAGTTGTCAAAGTAACGAGCAAGGAAGCATGAGAAATCCTTGCTACCATCTATAAAGGAGTCTAGCGGGTGAAGCGAATTCATCTCTAAACTTTGAGGGGCGATCTTGAAGCTACTCAAATGATAGATGAAGAAAAAATCTCTGATTATTATTCATGATTACTTTTAATTGTGAATAAAATGAGGAGAAATGGAGAGAAGATGGAGGACATTCGAGTGATGGAGAAATTGGTCAGATCCCTCACATCAATGTTCGAGCACGTGGTGGCTGCAGTTGAGGAGTCCAAGAATTCAGAGGAGATCTCAAGAGAAGAGCTTTTGGGATTTCTCCAAGTTCATGAGTAACGCATGCAAAAAAGACTGGTTCCATAGTTTTGGAACAAGCATTAGAGTCAAAGCTGACTCCAAATGATCAAGGCTCACATAGTAGAGGTCACGGTCGTGGTAAAGATAGGGGACATGGTCCCCAATAATGAACCAATCAAAATCAAGTGGAGTTCCAATACTTCAGAGGTCGAGGACGAAGCAATTAAGGAAGATTTATATCTGAACGTGGAAACAACAAGAACATCCAATGCTACAACCGTCAAAAATTTGAACACTATGCCTCAGATTACCAGCACAGAGCTGAAGATCTTACGAATCTCAGCAAAGAAACAATTGATGTGGGTAAAACTCTACTCTTCTTCTTGCTCATGATGATTCAAGTGTTCAGAGTGATGTTTGGTACCTTGACTCGGGTGCTAGCAACCACATATGCAGGAAAAAAAGAACTTTTAATGAAACTCGCAGAAGGAGTTCATGGAAGTGTGAGCTTGGGATATTCTTCAAAACTCTCCGATGAAGGTAAAGAGAAGATCAAAATCTACCAAAAGGATGGTAAGCCCTGTTGGCTCATAAGGTTACACTCTCAAATTGTTTAGAGTTTTGATGATGACAAACCAAATAAGAGCTATTTGGTACTAATTAGTTTGTTAAGATAAGTTTCAGGTTAGTACCATATTTGGAGGCCATTGCTTAGCTATTGCAAGAATTTCTAGGTTCATGAAGCAAAGAAGGCCTTTTGCACATCAAGAAAGGAACATAGAAGAGAAGGCTCTAGCAAGGCATCGCATGGCTCAAGACTTCAAGATTGCTCAAGATAATTTATTAGATTTATTTTTAGTTTAGAGTTTTGTTAAAGAATAGTGAATAGGTTTGAAGCTCTATCACACACGTTTTTGCGCACATCTTGTTTCCAAACATATTTCCTATAACATGTACAAAAATAGTTTGTATACAATCTTCAACGTACAAACTTACTTTGATATACCTATTCATGTGTTTTAAGTTTTGTGTTTTAACAAAACTTATTTTTGGAATTAATGACAAAAACTATGATATAGGATTATATCCATATACATCATGCTTCAAAGTGTTTAAATATCATGTTTTTGTATTTGGAAGAGTTTTGGACAAAACGTATTTTCTATTCAAATTTAAGTTTTAGAAAATACAGTTTTTGGTTTTTGGTAAAAATGATAAGAGACAAAAATAGTTCATATTGATTGATATTTGAGCTAAACTTTTTACCACATGTTTATATATCAATGCAAAATGATAAAACTATTTTTGGTGATTTTTAGGAGTGTTAAAAGATTTTTCAAAATATTTTTTAAACTGTTTTTCTGACCCAGTTTTCTGTTCCAGACTTCAACCAGTCGACTAGTCTTCTGACAAGTCGACTTGGCTTGAAGTCGGTCGACCGGGTCGGTCGACCGACGTGCACAAATCTGTGCACGTTTGGCAGACTTTGGACGGTCGACCGTCCGGGTCGACCGGGTCTGAGAGCAGAGCTCTCTGTTTGTTTGGGTCGACCGGCCGGTCGACCGTAGCCTGCAACGGCTATTTTCTTTGAACTAGCGGTCGACCGGGCCGGTCGACCGAGCTAGCCGTTTGAACAGTAACGGCTATTTTTCTGAGCTGGTTTATTTTTGTCCTTTTCTCACTTAAGTGTGTTTAAGTGACATGTTTTGGTTTTAATACTTTCTGATTAGCCTTAAATATGTTTTATCACTAAACCCTAGCCCTCTCCTATAAATAGGGGTGTTTAGGGAGAGATTGGTTACTAGAAAAATTCTCAAAATTTTCAAAAGTTTAAGGCATTCAAAAAGACTTGGTTTCTTGGTTTTTGTGCTGAAATTCTCTCTCATTTTCTGAAGTGTTTTCAAGAACTCTCTGATTTCTTTTCCTTTACTCACAAGAGCTTCATTCCTACTCATTATTCTCTAAGGACCTTTGTAAGGGAAGAGAATTTTGCAAGAGAGAGTTTGTGGTCTTTTGACTACTCAGAGATTGCTTGTACTTGAGATTGTGGAGTTGGGTACTCCGGTGTATTTGTGACATCTTTGTGATAGTGGAAGTGGTTGGAATCCTTCTGGGAAGGCGGGGAAGTAGAGCTGGGTGCTCGAACCTCGATAACAATTCTCGGTGTTTGCGTTTGGTTTACTTGCTCTTATTTCTTGCTCTATTTTCATTGCTCTTATTACTTGCTCTCTACATTCATTGCTATATTCACTTACTTTGTGAGATTGTTGCTTCATAATTTTTAAATTGTGCATTGATTAGCATTATCACCTATTCACCCCCCCTCTAGGTGATTTTCAATTGGTATCAAAGCTTGGACTCTAGGTTTTGGCTTAACATCCATAGAGAGATCCTTAAAATTTGCTAATCAACATTTGCATTCCATTTGTCATTCACTACTAAACATGGCCGATAACATCAAAACCCCTCCTAAATTTGATGGACTCAACTTCCCTATTTAGAAGGTTAGGATGACTATCTTTTTGCAATCCTTAGGTAGCTTAGTGGCTAAATCATTGACCAAACCCTATGTTGCACCCGATAGTGATGAGAGCACATGGACCGACTTCAACTTTAGAGAATATGAGGCTAACTCTAAGGCCCAAAATTCCCTCTTAACCGCCTTGAATGAGGATGACCTTACACGGGTAATTCATTACCAATCCGCCTATGAGATTTGGTAACATTTATTGGTCACACACGAGGGGACTTCACAAGTTAAGAGAGCTAAGATAGATCTCTTAAGGTCCCAATATGAATCCTTTAAAATGATTGATGAAGAATCTATTGATTGTATGATTACTAGATTTACTAAAATCACCAATGCTCTTTCTTCTTTAGGTGATGACATCTCCAAGACCAAAAGGTGCGAAAAGTGATTCGTGCACTTCCTACATCACGGGAGATCAAGGCCACCACCCTAAAAGAATTGAACGACAAGGATGAGATGGACCTCATTAGTCTCATTGGGAACCTAAAAACCAATGAGATGGAAAAGAAAGCAAGAGAAGAGACCGTTCCACTAAAGAAGAAATCCATAGCCTTCAAGTCTTCATCCACTCTTGAAGACGATGAAGAAGATGAAGAAGAAGATGAGGAGCTATCACTACTTGTTCGCAATGTGAAGAGAATGTACCAGAGGAACAAGCTCAACTTCCGAAGGAAATTTGAAGGCAAAGAGGAGAGGAGAATTATATGCTACAATTGCCAAAAACCCGGACACATCATGGCGGATTTCCCGGAGTTTAAGAAGAAGATGACCTCCTCTTTCAAGCCAAAGAAACCGGAAGAAAAGAATGCGTACAAGGCAACTTGGGATTCGGAAAGCGAGTCCGAGGAAGAGGCGGATGTAGCGAATATGTATTTCATGGCAAACACACCAAAGGTAACCCCTCAACCTCTTGATGATGAAGATGATGAATTAAGCAAAGAAGTTCTTGTTCATGCCTTTGTTGAACTTTCAGAAACCTATGACAATAAAAAGATTGAATGCTCTAAATTGGAAAACGAAGTTGCTTTTCTCAAAAATCAACTTGCTATTATTTCTGAAGAAAAAGATGAAATTTCTTCAAATCTCATTTCTACCCAAAATGAATTTTGTGCTTACAAAGTTGCTTGTAAAGCAAAATTTCCTAAAATTGATGAAAAAGAAATTTCTTCTTTGAAAACTAGAATTGTTGATTTTGAAAAGACTTTAAAGGATTGTGCTTTTAACACTAAGAAACTTGAAGAAATGTTTTCTAAAAAGCACACCTCTCATGCTAAAGATTCACATGTTAAGATTCCTCATGCTCACACTACACATAACACTTCGCATGCTAAATCTTTTCATACTCACAATTCTCATGCTCACAAATCACACACTCACTATGCTTTTAAATATGGTAGAGTGTATAGATGCACATATTGTGGTAAGAATGGACATTTGGCTAAATTTTGTTATGACCAAATAAATAGAACCAATAATCTTGTTTGGGTTAATGAAACTAACTCTTTAGGACCCAAGAAAATGTGGGTACCAAAATCAAGTCCTAAATTATTTGATGTAGGTACACACCAAGGCTCCAAGACGTAGGGAGCGGTGGTACCTTAATAGTGGTTGTTCAAGACACATGACGTGGGACATCAATAACTTTACAACCCTATCAAGGTATGAGGAAGGTGGCTCCGTCACCTTCGGGGATGACTCCAAACGCAATATCATCGGTATAGGTAACATTCAAATTGGTGCATCTCCCATTATAGAAAATGTTATACTTGTTGATGGTTTGAAACATAATTTGCTTAGCATTAGTCAATTTTGTGATCGTGGACTTAAAGTTGTTTTTGATGATTCTTCTTACAAGATTTTTGATGTTAAAATCAATGATTGTATTCTCACCGGTTTTCGTGATGATAATGTTTATATCATTGACATGCTTAATGTGGAATGTTCTACTAAATGCTTAAATGCTTTTGATGAAAATTCTTGGCTTTGGCATAGAAGATTAGGACATGCATCTTTTGACCATCTTTCTAGGATTAATTCTAAGGATTTGGTGAAGGGTATACCTTGCTTGAAGTTTGAGAAAGACCGCATTTGTGGTGCGTGCCAACTTGGGAAACAAACCAAGTCTTCCTTCAAACCAATTAAGGATATCATGTCAACTAGGCCTTTAGAATTAATTCATATGGATCTTTTTGGACCTACTAAAACTAAGAGCTTAAATGGTAGTAGATTTGCATTTGTTTTAGTTGATGATTTTTCCCGTTTCACTTGGGTTTTCTTCTTGGAACACAAAGATCAAGCTTTTTCTCATTTTAAGATTTTTCGAAAAAGAGTTGAAAAAGAAAAAGGTTTTTTCGATTTTGAGAATAAGGAGTGATAGAGGTGGTGAGTTTGTTAGCCAACTCTTCATGACTTATTGTGATGAAAAGGGAATTAAGCATGAAATGTCTTGTCCTAGAACTCCACAACAAAATGGAGTTGTAGAAAGGAAAAATAGAACTCTTCAAGAGATGGCTAGGACAATGATAAGTGAGTATGACCTCCCTCAATATCTATGGGCCGAGGCCGTAAACACCGCATGCTATATATCAAATCGTATTTATTTATGTAAAAACTCTTCCAAAACATCTTTTGAAATGTATCATTCTAGAAAACCTAATGTTGCATATTTCAAAGTTTTTGGTTGCAAGTGTTTTGTTTTGAACACTAAAGATAACTTGGGTAAATTTGATGCTAAGGCTTATGAAGCAATCTTTGTTGGATATTCTACAACTAGTAAAGCTTATAGAGTATTCAATAGATCTTCACTTACCATTGAAGAATCCATGCATGTTAAATTTGAAGAATCTAATGTGTTTGTTGAGAATGTTGTAGAGATTGAACCATTAGGTGAAGACATGGAGAGACTATCCTTGAAGGACTCATCCGCTCAAGATGATAAGCAAGAACCAATTGGTGACGTTCAAGAGGATAAAGAGGAAAGCTCTCAACCGCTTCCTAAAGCTTGGAGATATGCCACAAATCATCCCAAGGAGCTCATCTTAGGTGATGCATCCAAAGGGGTAACAACTCGCTCCAAACTCCATGACCTATGTGGTAACTTTGCTTTCATTTCTCATTTTGAACCCAAAAGCATCCTCGAAGCCGAGGCGGACTCATATTGGTTGCTAGCCATGCAAGAGGAACTCAATCAATTTGAGCGCAACCAAGTTTGGCACCTTGTTCCTAGGCCCCACGATAGACCAATAATTGGTACTAAGTGATCTTTAGAAACAAGATGGATGAGTCCGAAAATGTGATTAGGAATAAGGCTAGGTTAGTGGCCCAAGATTACACTCAAGTTGAGGGAATTGACTTTGAGGAGACCTTTGCACCCGTAGCACGGCTTGAAGCCATACGGATGACACTAGCTTTTGCATCTTTCAAAAATTTTAAACTTTTTCAAATGGATGTGAAAAGTGCATTTTTGAATGGTTTTATAAATGAAGAAGTTATGTTGCTCAACCTCCCAGTTTTGTTGATCATGTTCATCCCGATTTTGTTTTTGAACTTGATAAAGCTTTGTATGGATTGAAACAAGCTCCAAGAGCTTGGTATGAAAGGCTTTCTAGTTTTCTCATTTCAAATGATTTTATTAAAGGCAAAGTAGATACAACACTATTCACTAAGCATGTTGATAATGACATTTTAATTGTGCAAATTTATGTTGATGATATAATTTTTGGTTCTACTAATGAGTTTTTATGCAAGGAATTTGAAAAGGTTATGCAATGTGAGTTTGAAATGTCTTCAATGGGTGAGCTTAATTTCTTTCTTGGACTCCAAATCAAGCAATTGCAAGATGGGAACTTCATATGTCAAGCCAAATACGCAAAGGAACTCGTAAAGAAGTTTGGACTTGAAGACTCAAAGGTTTGCAACACTCCCATGGCAACTACCACCAAGCTTGATAAGGATGACCAAGGTAAAAATGTTGATATTAAATTGTATAGAAGCATAATAGGTAGTCTTTTGTATTTGACGGCAAGTAGGCCGGATATCATGTTTAGTGTGTGTCTTTGTGCTAGATTTCAATCGTGTCCCAAAGAGTCCCATCTTATTGCGGTAAAACGCATTATTCGTTATATTAAGGGAACGATTGGAATGGGTCCATGGTATCCGAAAACCGAAGATTTCTCAATGACGAGTTATTCGGATGCCGACTATGCGGGTTGTAGAGTAGATAGAAAGAGTATTAGTGGGACATGTCAATTTCTTGGTAATTGTCTTGTTTCATGGTCCTCTAGGAAACAAAATTCCGTAGCTCTCTCAACCGCCGAGGCGGAGTATGTTGCCGCGGGGGCTTGTTGTGCACAAGTCCTTTGGATGAAACATACTCTCCTTGATTATGATTTGCATTATAATCATATAAAAATATTTTGTGATAATACTAGTACTATACATATGACAAAGAATGCAAATCAACATAGTAAGACCAAGCACATTGAGATTAGATATCACTTTCTTAGAGATCATTT
This sequence comes from Agave tequilana, assembly GCA_038442645.1. Lineage (NCBI taxonomy): Eukaryota > Viridiplantae > Streptophyta > Magnoliopsida > Asparagales > Asparagaceae > Agave > Agave tequilana. The sequence continues at coordinate 21,419 of JAVJIF010018034.1, read as the reverse complement.
TGAGAAAGGAGATATAGATATTGATTATGTTTCTACGGATTTGCAACTAGCCGATATTTTCACTAAACCACTTGATTTTGCTAGATTTTCCTTCATTTGTAGTGAACTTAATGTTTGTGTTATTGAATAAAATGTTTTCATAACCCTTTTTGATGTATGACAAAAAGGGGGAAAATGAGTTTTTATGATAGAAATATGAGTTCATATGGTTTTGGTTCTATATGAGTTTATATATGTTTTTAGTTTTTGATGTGTTTTCATGAATTCTTGTAATTTGAGTTTAAGTGTTTTGCAAGTGTTTTATATTTTCGTGATTTTTGGTTTCATGATGTTTACTTGCAAATTACAAATTACATTGTTTTTCCTTGTTTAATATAGCATAATTTGAGGGGGAGCTTTCTCCTCCCCTATATTTTTGTTTATAGCCTATTTGTTTTGTCATCATCAAAAAGGGGGAGATTGTTGGCCCATAAGGTTACACTCTCAAATTGTTTAGAGTTTTGATGATGACAAACCAAATAAGAGCTATTTGGTACTAATTAGTTTGTTAAGATAAGTTTCAGGTTAGTACCATATTTGGAGGCCATTGCTTAGCTATTGCAAGAATTTCTAGGTTCATGAAGCAAAGAAGGCCTTTTGCACATCAAGGAAGGAACATAGAAGAGAAGGCTCTAGCAAGGCATCGCATGGCTCAAGACTTCAAGATTGCTCAAGATAATTTATTAGATTTGTTTTTAGTTTAGAGTTTTGTTAAAGAATAGTTAATAGGTTTGAAGCTCTATCACACACGTTTTTGCGCACATCTTGTTTCCAAACATATTTCCTATAACATGTACAAAAATAGTTTGTATACAATCTTCAACCTACAAACTTACTTTGATATACCTATTCATGTGTTTTAAGTTTTGTGTTTTAACAAAACTTATTTTTGGAATTAATGACAAAAACTATGATATAGGATTATATCCATATACATCATGCTTCAAAGTGTTTAAATATCATGTTTTTGTATTTGGAAGAGTTTTGGACAAAACGTATTTTCTATTCAAAATTCAAGTTTTAGAAAATACAGTTTTTGGTTTTTGGTAAAAATGATAAGAGACAAAAATAGTTCATATTGATTGATATTTGAGCTAAACTTTTTACCGCATGTTTATATATCAATGCACAATGATAAAACTATTTTTGGTGATTTTTAGGAGTGTTAAAAGATTTTTCAAAATATTTTTTAAACTGTTTTTCTGACCCAGTTTTCTGTTCCAGACTTCAACCAGTCGACTAGTCTTCTGATAAGTCGACTTGGCTTGAAGTCGTTCGACCGGGTCGGTCGACCGACGTGCACAAATCTGTGCACGTTTGGCAGACTTTGGACGGTCGACCGTCCGGGTCGACCGGGTCTGAGAGCAGAGCTCTCTGTTTGTTTAGGTCGACCGGCCGGTCGACCGTAGCCTTCAACGGCTATTTTCTTTGAACTAGCGGTCGACCGGGCCGGTCGACCGAGCTAGTCGTTTGAACAGTAACGGCTATTTTTCTGAGCTGGTTTATTTTTGTCCTTTTCTCACTTAAGTGTGTTTAAGTGACATATTTTGGTTTTAATACTTTCTGATTAGCCTTAAATATGTTTTGTCACTAAACCCTAGCCCTCTCCTATAAATAGGGGTGTTAAGGGAGAGATTGGTTACTAGAAAAATTCTCAAAATTTTCAAAAGTTTAAGGCATTCAAAAAGACTTGGTTTCTTGGTTTTTGTGCTGAAATTCTCTCTCATTTTCTGAAGTATTTTCAAGAACTCTCTGATTTCTTTTTCTTTACACACAAGAGCTTCATTCCTACTCATTATTCTCTAAGGACCTTTCTAAGGGAAGAGAATTTTGCAACAGAGAGTTTGTGGTCTTTTGACTACTCAGAGATTGCTTGTACTTGAGATTGTGGAGTTGGGTACTCCGGTGTATTTGTGACATCTTTGTGATAGTGGAAGTGGTTGGAATCCTTCTGGGGAAGGCGGAGAAGTAGAGCTGGGTGTTCGAACCTCGATAACAATTCTCGGTGTTTGCGTTTGGTTTACTTGCTCTTATTTCTTACTCTATTTTCATTGCTCTTATTACTTGCTCTCTACATTCATTGCTATATTCACTTGCTTTATGAGATTGTTGCTTCATAATTTTTAAATTATGCATTGATTAGCATTATCACCTATTCACCCCCCTCTAGGTGATTTTCAAGCCCGAGTATATTTCTGATGTTTATTATATTCCTAACATGAAAAGTAATATTCTCAGCATCGGTCAATTACTTGAAAAAGGATAAAAAGTATTTGGGAAGAATAACCGTCTTTGGTTGAAAAATATAAAAGGAGATCTTATACTTTCTGTTAAGATGACAAGGAACCGCATGTTTCCCTTGCATCTAAGCACGAAAGTTGAGAAGTGTTTTCAAGGACTCATGAAGATTGAGTCATGGAGGTAGCATCTTCGCTTCACCCATCTAAATTTCAGCGGCCTGAAGCTACTATCTATAGCCGGCATGGTATGAGGTTTACCAACAATCGATCCACAAATCATACTTGTGAAGTTTGCATAAATGGCAGGCAAGCACGACTTCCTTTTCCCAGTGGAAAGTCGTGGAGAGAGGAGGTACCATTGCAATTTGTTCATACTGGCATCTGCGGACCACTAGCTCCCGTCTCTTTAAGAGGTAATAGATATTTTATTACCTTCATTGATGATTTCAGTAGAAAGTTGTGGGTGTACATCTTAAAGAAAAATCTGCTGCCTTTACTACCTTCAAGAATTTTAAAGCTCTTATTGAAGCGGAGAGTGGCCACAAGCTAATAACTCTCAGATCTGATTGAGGTGGTTAGTACACCTCAAATATGTTTCAAGAATATTGCAGGGAGCAAGCATAAAGAGGTAGTTTACTACTGCCAACACACCACAGCAAAATGATATCGTAGAAAGAAAGAACCGCACTATTCTTGACATGACAAGAACCATGCTCAAAGCAAAGGGGCTGTTGAAGCAGTTTTGGGTGGAAGTTGTGGCATGTTCAACTTACTTGCTCAACCGGTGCCCGACGAAGCAAGTGAAAGGCAAGACTCCTCAAGAGGTATGAAGCGGTTACACGCCTAATGTCGAACACCTATGAATTTTTGGGTATGTTGCATATGCTCAAAAACTTGAAGTCAAAAGGAAGAAGCTTGACAATCATGATGAAAATGCTTTTTCATTGGATAAAGTGCGAGGAGTCGAAGGCATACAAGTTTTACAATTCACTAACTAAAAAACTAGTGATTAGTAGAGACGTTGTCTTCAATGAAACTGAAGCATGGAGTTGGAGCAATGAAGAGACTGTCAAATAGCAACCCGTGGTGATTAAACCTGACGAGTCCCTACATAAGGTTCCACCACCATCTACACCACCATCTCCTTAACATGCTACACCATCTCTTGCAAGAGCTTCCCCATCTTCAGAGGAAGATAGTAGTAGTGAATCCTCCATGCAACAAGGTCCCATCAAAATGAGAAGCCTCAGGGATATCTATGAGCAGATAGAAGAAGATGGAGAGACTAATCTCTTTTACTTATATGTTGATCATGAGCCTCTCACTTTCCAAGAAGCTAAGGAAGAAGATTGTTGACAATCAGCAATGAAGGAGGAGATGCATGTCATTCAGAAGAACGACACATGGGAGTTGACAACACTTCCACAAAATCACAAGGCAATAGGTGTCAAATGGGTGTACAAGATCAAACGCACAACAGATGATGAAGTTGATCGGTACAAGGCGAGGCTTATAGCGAAAGGCTACAAAAAAAATATGTGGCATCGACTATGAAGAAGTATTTGCACCAGTTGCTTGATTGGACATGGTGAACTATTAATTTCACTTGCAGCTCATCATAGGTGAAAGATATATCATCTAGATGTCATATCAGTATTTCTCAATAGTATTCTTTAAGAAGAGGTGTATGTATAACAACCAAAAGGTTTTCTAGTAAAAGGGTAAGAAGACAAAGTATATCGCCTAAAAAAGCCTTGTACGGCTTAAAGCAGGCAACACGGGTATGGAATGCCTGAATTTATGGTTATCTTCATCACGGCTTCACCAAATGTCCTTATAAGTATGCCATCTACATGAAGAGGAACCATCAAGGCGAATTTAATAATTTGTCTTTATATTGATGACTTGTTATACACAGGAAGTAGCTCGAGATGCTTGCTGAATTCAAGGTGGCGATGTACAATGAACTTGAGATGACGGATAATGAATTGATGTCCTATTTTCTTGGTATCGAAGTGTAACCCCTGATCCCTGATGTACGTATTACAGTATCAGTACTCGATATGACGTATAAAATTGATTTGACCTTTCTATTAGTCAGATTGAGCCGATTTTAGTTTCAGATATTATTTTTCAATATTGTAGATTTTTTAGGATTTTTTGAAAATTTTCTGTATTATTTTGGAAAATCTCCGTAGTCAGCGTCGACTGACACCGATAATCGGCTCTACAAATTTTATTTCACAAATGGAGTAGAATTTTGAGAATCCGCTTTCATCTCACGTCTTAGAATCATATTCTCTACATCAGGATATTTTTGGGGATTTTTCTGAATTTATGAAAAATCGGGCAAAACCGGTGTCGCCCAATACCGGCGAAACCTTTCAGGATTTTTTAATTTACAAACAAGACTAAATTTCTCCAAAACGTTTTCATATTATGTCTCAGGACAATATTCTCTATTTTACAAAATATTTGGGCACCGTTCGGAGTTAGTCAATTTTTGACCCAATTATAATATTAATTAAATAATATAAAAACCTTTTCTTTTTTTCTTTTTTTTCCCCTTCCTCTTTCTCCAACCTTCTCAAATTTTCTCACCGCCTTACCCAACCGCCTTTCTCTTCTCCTCCTCTCTATTTATCTGTTCTCTCTCCCACTCTCCCTCTAATTACTTTTCCTAATTAACCCTCTCTAATCCTCTCTCTCTGTCTCTATTTCTTCCTCTCTCTCTCTCTCTGTTTTCTGCCCGGTTAAGGTGGAAGACCACCGGCGGCCTTGCCGTCGGCGAGCTGGTGCGCCCCGGTGGCCAGCGCGCCACCGGGCACCTCACCCCCTTCCTTTCTTCCTCTTTTCCTTCTTTTCTTCTTCTTCTTCTTTTCTTTTCCTTCTTCTTTTCTTCTCTCTTCTTCTTCTTGTTCTTCCCTGTTCTTCTTCTTCTTCTTTTCTTTCTTTTCTTTTCCAGTGATTCTTCTCCCTCCCTCTCTCTCTTTCGCTCTCTTCCTCTCTGTGCGCGGGCGCAGGCCGCCCCGGCGGCCTAGCGTCGCCGCAGGCCGCCGTGGCAGCGCGGCGTGCGACCAGGCACAGGACAGCGCTGCTGCCCTGTTCTCCCTCTCTCTCTCTCCCCTTATCTCACTCTCTCTCTCCCTCTCTCTCCCTCTCTCTCTCTCTCGGCCTGAACCGTCGGCGGCAGCTAGACCACTGCCGGCGGGCTCCCTCACCACCGGCCAGCCAAGCTGGCCGGCCACGGCGCGCGCAGCAGCAGCGCCGCCGCTGCTGCTACTTTCTTTATTGGGTTCGGGTGTAAACCCGAACCCATTAATTCTTTGGGTAGGGTTTTGAAACCCAAGACCCATCACTTAATTTATGGGTATGGGTTGTGGATCCAAACCCGACCTGTTAACAGTCCAAACCCGCATCCAAAACCCAATAAAGGTAATATTACAGAAAACCCCCTGCTAAATTTCAGTATTTGCATTTGAAATTTTTATTACATATTTAACCCATTTCTATTACTTTTAGTATTCGGGCGATATCTGGAGCATCCGGACTCCGATTCGGACGATCCTAGAACCGATGCGATCGTGGGAAAGAAAGCTACCTTCTCATGGCTAGTTTGTGAGTGTTTTCTTTTAATAAAGATAATTTTATTCATATTTAATAAATTGAGTGATTGCTTTAGTTAATAAATCGTGATTATGGGTAAATCACTAGAATGTTAATAAAGAACAGTCATATTTTGTAATGCATGATAGTGTAGTAAACATAACCAATAACATAATATTTTCATCTACTTCATGATTGCATATAACAGATTTCATATCACATATAGGTGATAGATGATCATATTAAATGGTTACATTACTACATGAGCACTGATACACGCGTACTCCATGCTACTAAATATTGTCACTATCACACTGTCACCCTTACCGACCCACCGATACACTGAACACTATATTGCATGTAAATATCTGTTACACTATACCGTTATTTCACGTTGTTTCACCATGACATAGATACTGAGATTCACGACATTATTACTGCATGATTGTGAACTAGTGATACACTGATACGCTCGTACACTGGATACCGTCCTGTGCACAATTACTTCATGTTCTTACACCACTGCATGCATTGATTGTCTGTGTCTTCCTGTTACATGGATCATGGATTATATTATTACTCATGAACATTCTTGCATTCTCATTATATTGACCATTGTTATGTCACATGGATTATTGTTACATGAGTAGTTCGTCTTGTATTCCTGTTACATGATTGTTTTCCGTTACTGTTATTAATATTCCTGTTACTAGATACATGAGCCGTTGATATGCGATGTGTGGAATCCCACATCTATTGTTTCCCGTTTTCCGTTATCGTGTTTTGTGCTATCAACAAAGCTCATGTTATGCTATCGTGTTACATGTACCATATCCTGTACTTGTTCCTGATATACTGTATAGATAATAAAGAGAACTTGGGTATGGGGGAGACTGACGGTTGACTAGGTCTTGTCGGGTGGATGTCTGGATCCATTGTTTGTCCCACTGCAGGGGATGGGGTAGTGCTGGCTACCGTCTATTACAGCTCATGAGCTCCCCTTTCCCGTTATTGTTTTAGCTCATTGAGTTCCCGTTACATGTTACAGCCTTAGCAGGCTGGTCCTGGTCTCAGTAGCCAGGGGTCTATTTAAGGTCGTTGTCCCGGGTATGCATGGGATACACCCACCTGACTAGAGCTCCTCGACCAGTTAGTTTCCAATGAACATAATAAAATGATATAAACAATAGTGACGTCGGGAACACTTGTTATTTGGTCACTCTCTCGTTTGGATAATGGTACCCGTATGCTATGTCCGGATGAGTTCGACTGGAGTGCGGGCTCCAGTATGAACTGCCAGTGGTATAGGACACTGGAGGAGATTGATTAAAATAGCAGGCGGTACTGATTGCTACTATTGGATAAATAACATGACTTTCCTGATACATGTATTCTATTGTTTAGTTGTACTTGTTACTGTACCTGATCATTTAGCCGCTATCATGTTACATGTATACTTTGTTACTTTACCTAGTACATGTTACACTTTCTGTGGTGGCATACTACTCATGTATATGTATACTCTTCATTGCATATATTCTGTTTTCTGTATACCTTGCAGACATCATTACTGTCTATGCACAACACCGTATTATGGTTATATTGCATATGCCCATCTGCATGTTCACTTCTATCACGTCACCACTAGCATGTTCATTTCTATTACGTCACCACTAGACAACATTATTTATTATATAAACTGGATACGACTATAGACAGGACCCGATGTTAATCGGCTAGGTAGTGATGGTATTAAAAGTTGACATGTTTATATATTTCTACTGCTTATTATATGCTTATTCTATGGTATCACTAATACATCATCATGTATTATATATTATTATCGTGCTTGTATTACTATAGTAGATATTACTACCTCCTTCATTTTACCACTCACTAGGTCGCTTTCTGATGACCCTGGGTTTGCATGCCCAGGTTGGAGATCCGAGTTATCGTATTGTCAGATAGTCTATTATGCACATAGGAGACTCCTCATCGAGACCCTTCATAGGTATCTTTATGATTTATTGCTGTTATCTTATTTATCCCTGTTTTCCTATCTGTTATTATCACTAACCTCTTTCTGCAGGTATTCTTGTACTTATTTCCTACTGGAACTCTTATAACTATGGAGGTGATTTCCTGTACTGAGGCTTAGCGTACGTCCGTGAGGGTTTTTCGCCCTGCGTATATGTGTCGCCATAACGTCTCCGTATCCTTGGGATCGGGGCGTTACATAGTGGTATTAGAGCCTAGGTTCACACCTGGTGTGGGTAACCACCTTGGTCAATGCTTGGGCTCTTACCAATAGTACAATCAGGTTCAGATTAACTTATCTGTATCTGATATTGGGATTCCAGCGACGAGTACAAGTATACCATGTCATTGACACTTCATTCCTTGACTCTTTTGTATTCCTTACTCACAGTTGTCAACCAGAATATCCGATTTCCTCCTCGTTTCCTCTGCATCTTATTGCTTCCAGTCCGTTAGTGTTAGTTCACTCCAATACTTCTTCATCCCGACTTCTTTATAGATCTCAGAGTGCGCAGCGGAAGTGTCATGGACCCGAAACATTTCGGATTTGGGGTTAAAAATATTGTTCTCACACCTGCATTGAAATTTCGAGGACGAAATTTTTGTAAGGTGGGGAGAAATGTAACCCCCTGATCCCTGATGTACGTATTACAGTATCAGTAATCGATATAACGTATAAAATTGATTTGACCTTTCTATTAGTTAGATTGAGCCAATTTTAGTTTCAGATATTATTTTTTAATATTGTAGATTTTTCAAAATTTTCTGAAATTTTTCTGGATTATTTTGGAAAATCTTCGTAGTCGGCGTCGACCGACACCGATAATCGGCTCTACAATTTTTATTTCACAAACGGAGTAGAATTTTAAGAATCCGCTTTCATCTTGCGTCTTAGAATCATATTCTTTATGTTAGGGTGTTTTTGGGGATTTTTCTAAATTTATGAAAAATCGGGCAAACCGGTGTCGCCCAGTACCGGTGAAACCTTTCAGGATTTTTTAAATTACAAACCAGACTAAATTTCTTCAAAATGTTTTCATATTATGTCTCAGGACAATATTTTCTATTTTACAGAATATTTGGGCACCGTTCGGAGTTAGTCAATTTTTTGACCCAATTATAATGATAATTAAATAATATAAAAACCTTTTTCTTTTTTTCTTTTTTCCCCCTTCCTCTTTCTCCAACCTTCTCAAATTTTCTCACCGCCTTACCCAACCGCCTTTCTCTTCTCCTCCTCTCTATTTATCTGTTCTCTCTCCCACTCTCCCTCTAATTACTTTTCCTAATTAACCCTCTCTAATCCTCTCTCTCTCTCTCTATTTCTTCCTCTCTCCCTCTCTGTTTTCTGCCCGTTAAGGAGGAAGACCACCGGTGGCCTTGCCGCCGGCGAGCTGGTGCGCCCCGGTGGCCGGCGCGCTACCGGGCACCGCACCCCTTCCTTTCTTCTTCTTTTCCTTCTTTTCTTCTTCTTCTTCTTTCTTTTCCTTCTTTCTTTTCTTCTTCTCTTCTTCTTCTTCTTCTTCCCCTGTTCTTCTTCTTCTTTTCTTTCTTTTCTTTTCCAGTGATTCTTCTCCCTCCCCCTCTCTCTCGCTCTCTTCCTCTCTGTGCGCGGGCGCAGGTCGCCCCGGTGGCCTAGCACCGCCGCCAGTCGCGCCGGCCGCCGTGGCAGCGCGGCTGTGCGACCAGGCATAGGGCAGTGCAGCTGCCCTGTTGTCCCTCCCCTCTCTCTCCTTATCTCACTCTCTCTCTCCCTCTCTCACCCTCTCTCTCACTCTCTCTCTCTCTCTCTCTATGCCTGAACCGCCGGCGGCAGCTAGACCCCCGCCGGCGGTCTCCCTCACCACCGGCCAGCCGAGCTGGCCGGCCACGGCGCGCGCAGCAGCAGCGCCTCCGCCTCCGCTGCTGCTGCTTTCTTTGATGGGTTCGGGTGTAAACCCGAACCCATTAATTCTTTTGGGTAGGGTTTTGAAACCCAATAACCCATCACTTAATTTATGGGTATGGGTTGTGGGTCCAAAGCCGACCCGTTAACAGTCCAACCCGCATCCAAAACCCAATAAAGGTAATATTATAGAAAACCCTTGCTAAATTTCAGTTTTTGCATTTGAAAACTTTTTATTTTATATTTAACCCATTTCTATTACTTTTAGTATTCGGGCGATATCTGGAGCATCCGGACTCCGATTTGGACGATCCTGGAACCGATGCGATCGTGAGAAAGAGAGCTACCTTCTCATGGCTAGTTTGTGAGTGTTTTATTTTAATAAAGATAATTTTATTCATATTTAATAAATTAAGTTATTGCTTTAGTTAATAAATCGTGATTATGGGTAAATCACTGGAATGTTAATAAAGAACAGTCATATTTTGTAATGTATGATAGTGTAGTAAACATAACCAATAACATAATATTTTCATCTACTTCATGATTGCATATAACAGATTTCATATCACATATAGGTGATAGATGATCATATTAAATGGTTAGATTACTACATGAGCACTGATACACGCGTACTCCATGCTACTAAATATTGTCACTATCACACTGTCACCCTTACCGACCCACCGATACACTGAACATTGTATTACATGTAAATATCTGTTACACTATACCGTTATTTCACGTTATTTCACCATGACATAGATACTGAGATTCACGACATTATTACTGCATGATTGTGAACTAGTGATACACTGATACGCTCCTACACTGGATACCGTCCGGTGCACAGTTACTTCATGTTCTTACACCACTGCATGCATTGATTGTCTGTGTCTTCCTGTTACATGGATCATGGATTATATTATTACTCATGAATATTCTTGCATTCTCATATATTGACCTTTGTTTATGTTACATGGATTATTGTTACATGAGTAGTTCGTCTTGTATTCCTGTTACATGATTGTTTCCCGTTACTGTTATTGATATTCCTGTTACTGGATACATGAGCCGTTGATATGCGATGTGTGGAATCCCACATCTATTGTTTCCCGTTTCCCGTTATCGTATTTTGTGCTATCAACAGAGCTCATGTTATGTTATCGTGTTACATGTACCATATCCTATACTTGTTCCTGATATACTGTATAGTGAAAGATAATAAAGAGAACTTGGGTATGGGGGAGACTTGACGGTTGACTAGGTCTTGTCGGGTGGATGTCTGGATCCATTGTTTGTCCCACTGCAGGGGACGGGGTAGTGCTGGCTACCGTCTGTTATAGCTCATGAGCTCCTGTTTCCCGTTATTGTTTTAGCTCATTGAGTTCTCGTTACATGTTACAGCCTTAGCGGGCTGGTCCTGGTCTCAGCAGCCAGGGTCTGTTTAAGGCCGTTATCCCGGGTATGCACGGGATACACCCACCTGATTAGAGCTCCTCGACCAGTTGGTTTCCAATGAACATAATAAAATAATATAAACAATAGTGACGTCGGGAACACTTGTTATTTGGTCACTCTCTCGTTTGGATAATGGTACCCATATGTCATGTCCGGATGGGTTCGATTGGAGTGCGGGCTCCAGTATGAACTGCCAGTGGTATGGGACACTAGAAGAGATTGATTAAAATAGCAGGCGGTACTGATTGCTACTATTGGATAAATAACATGACTTGCCTGATACATGTATTCTATTGTTTAGTTGTACTTGTTACTGTACCTGATCATTTAGCTGCTATCATGTTACATGTATACTTTGTTACTTTACCTAGTACATGTTACACTTTCTGTGGTGGCATACTACTCATGTATATGTATACTCTTCATTGCATATATTCTGTTTTCTGTATACCTTGCAGACATCATTACTTTCTATGCAAAACACCGTATTATGGTTATATTGCATATGCCCATCTGCATGTTCACTTATATCACGTCACCACTAGCATGTTCATTTCTATTACGTCACCACTAGACAACATTATTTATTATATAAACTGGATACGACTATAGACAGGACCCGATGATAACCGGCTAGGTAGTGATGGTATTAAAATATGACATGTTTATATATTTCTACTGCTTATTATATGCTTATTCTATGGTATCACTAATACATCATCATGTTTATATATTATTATCATGCTTGTATTACTATAGTATGTTGGCCCAAAGGCCCTTCACCCTAGTTTTGATGATGATCAACTCATGTAGTTATAGTTACTAATGATCTTGTGTTTAATTAGTGACAGATTCATGATCAAGATCTTAGTAGGTGCATAGCTCAACAAAGGTTAAAAGATCAAGATTTGGAGCTTGCATGTGGTGATCCAAGGAGTTTTTGGATCAAGCTTGGACCAAGTCAAGAAGATGAGAAGCCTTCAAGGGAAGACTTCAAGAAGTTGAAGACTTGTGTCTAGGTATAGAATTTGTATTTTTGTTTTAGTAAAAATGTAAAGGATAGATAGTTGGTGGATTGCTCAAGTTATATCACACACACACACTCTTGATTAGAACTCTTGATTTAAAGTGCTTTCATAAAAGATTTTTATGTTTAGAAAAGAATTTTTATTTTAGAAAAAGATTTTTCTTTAAGACAAAATATTTGTTGGTTTTTGGTATTTCTATCATGTATATTCTTTAACCAAAACCAAGTTGTATACTAGATTTCAAAAACATAGATATTTCATATTGATTGTGGAGTGGATCATATCCATACACACCATGCTTTTAAATGGACTCAAATATCTTGTTTTTGTATTTGATAAAGGTTTTGAAAAAAACATTTCATGGAAAATTAGGTTTTTATCAAAAGAATTTTTACCAAGTATTTTACCTTGATAGTAGTATGACACATGCTCATACTCTATGATTTTTCAAGACCAAAACATTTTATCCAAGACCCAAAACCAAAATCCAAATTTTCCAGGTCCTGGAAGTTCTGATTTTTCAGAATTTCTCAGTGACCGGTCGACCGGCAGTCGACCGGCACTCGACCGACATGCACAGTTTTGTGCATGTGCGTATCAGTCGACCGGGACTCGACCGGGACTCGACCGACCCAAACCTGTTGCTCTCTGGAAATTGCCAGTCGACCGAACCGGTCGACCGACAGTTCATTCCAGAAGATCGGTCGACTAGCCAGTCGACCGGTGGCTGCAACGGTCAGAAATATGACCGTTGGCCGGTCGACCGGCGGTCGACCGCCAGCTCTGACAGAACCCCAACGGCTCTATTTTCTGGCAGCCTATAAATTGGGATTTTGTCATCTGTTTTGAGGTTAACATTTAGGAGACTTCTTGAGCTGTTTTTCAGACACTTTTAGAGGAGTTTCTCTACAAGATTTTAGTGCAAATACTTCCAATCAAAGGAAGAGTTTTTATCAAGAGAGTGTTAAAGTGATTTCTTGAGTTTTCCATCAAAGCTTTCTTTCCTTGATTTTCTCACACCACACTTGAGCTATCCATTGCTAGTTATTCCTATAGGTGTGTTGTAGTGAGAGTGCTCTTTAGGTGATCAAGTGTTGTGATCATCAAAGAGATCTTTTCTTTGTATTTGAGGAAACGGGCAAGTGTGCTCGTTGTTGGTGGTTGGAGTTCGGTTGTGAACTCTTGGTGGTAGAGGTACGGCCTCGGCGAGTCGGTGGACTTGCGTGTGTACGGGACTTGGGAGTCCGAGGGTTTGTAGGTGTACGGCACCGAGGAGAGATCCGGTGGGATCTTACATAGTGGAAATCCTTCGTGTGTCGAAGGCGGGGATGTAGAGCAAGTGTGCTCGAACCTCGAAACAAACCCTTTGTGTTTGCGATTGCTTACTCTATCCCTCTCTCTCTCTTTGTCTATTTTATATCTTGCATTTACTTTCATTGTGTTCATCTTATATATGCATGATATATACCCTTGTGCTTAATTGATATATAATTGCGTGGGATTGTTGTTAACACTAGTATTCAACCAAGAGAGCCAACGCGGCACCTCAACCCATTCAAGGGGAATCTAGAGGAGCTTGTCCAGAGCCTCGCAAGGGGAATTCGGCAACACTCTTGAGTTATACATAAGTGTTTAAATTAAAAAGAAGTTTTAATTTGGTCAACTTAGTTTTAATTCCGCATTATTTGATCATAAGTGACCTTTAGATTAGCCATCACCTATTCACCCCCCCTCTAGGTGATCTTACAATTGGTATCAGAGCTAGTGCTCTTGATAAGGGTCTAACAACCTAAGAGTTAAAGATCCTCCTTTAGGCTAATCACAATATTTTTGTACACACACACCTCACCATGGACTTCATGTCACCACCCACCTTTGATATTCTTAACATCCACATTTGGAAAGTTAAGATGTCATTATTCCTCAAAGCCCTAGGTTATAATGTATATCTTGCCACTACTAATAATGCTTATTGTATAGATGGTAAGAATCTTGAGGCTAATACAAAAGCCCTAAATGCTTTGAAGAGTACCCTAAATGATGATTACTTATTTAGGGTTGCTAATATTGATATGGCTTTTGTAGTTTGGAACACCCTCATCTCCCTTGGCGAAAATGAACAATACCTTGCGGGGAGCGATTCGGATGTTGGAAGCGACACCTCCAACAAGTGCTACATGGTCCAAGGGGATGACCCCCTTGAGGTAAATACCGAATCCGATGATGAGGATGCTAGTATGTCATATGATGAGCTAAATTCTTTATGCCAATTATTGCTTGAAAGATATGACATAATTAAGAAAGAAAATAAAATTTTGAAAAAGGACATTGCTTGCATGCATAATGAACATGACTCATATAGAGATAACATTGCATGCTTAGAAAAGAATAATAAAGATTTGAAAAAGAAATTTGATTGCATGCATGTAGAAAATGATTCTTTTAAGAATAAACTTGCATGTTTAGAAAAGGAAAATAAAGATTTGAAAAATGAGAATGTTTCCTTATTTTCTAAATTGAGTATTTTGTGTGAAGGAAACAATACTTTGAAAGAAAAGATTGACTTGGTGGAAAAACAAAAAGAAAATATCTTTCAAGAAAATATTACTTTGAAAAGAAAATTTATTGAAAAAGAAAAAGATTTTGTTGCTAAGAAGAAAAAGAAAAATGATTCTTCATCTCATCATGCTTTTCATGCCACTACTAATGAGATTAAGAACTTGAAAAATAAAATGAATAATTTGAGTTCAACTTTGAACTCTTGTGCATTTAAACATACTAGATTGGAGTCCATGTTTCCCAAGAAACAAACTCCACATGCTCATGCACATACACATCATGCTCATGCTTATGATGCACAACACGATCACAATCACACTCATAAGCATCATGCTAAGGTGTACATTTGTACACATTGCGGCCGCAAAGGCCATCTAGCAAGATATTGTTTTGATAAGAAACCATACTTATATTTTGCTAAGTATAATAGATTTTGGTTCCTTACAACAATGCTAACCCCAAAGGACCCAAGAAAACATGGGTACCAAAACCCCCACCCTTTGATTTTGATATAGGTGGAGGCTCTCACAAAACGTGAGAGGATTGGTGCCTTGGTAGCCAATGCAATGGACATGATGGACAAACATTGGGATGCATTGCTATCAAGGAATTATTGGTGGGAAAGACCACCATGCTTGGAGCTTTTGAAGTTGGTAACAATTTCTTAACTCCTATTTTTATATACATGCTTTTACTTATTTCATACATTCATAGCATGTTCATGATTTTGTTTTAAGATTTTGTGTGCTTTATGTGGTATTTACATGCTTGGATGTAGAATTTGTCAAACTTGCATTTATACATGTACACATAGTGAACTACAATTGACTCATATATGATTGAACTTCATGCTCACTTGTATCCACCCTATGCATGTGTATAATCTAGTTTTGATGATTCTCTTTTATACATGTTTTTGCCAATTTTTTTGTGTGATTTACTTCATGTATATGCATGTTTAATTCAAATCTAATAAATATACATGTATACCCGTGAGTCTCTTGCCTTCATGCAAACATTTAATAGACTCTTTTAATATTTGGGATATGTATGTATATTGCTAGATTTGTATAATTCATACATATACCATGTAGATTATTTTTTAAGATGATTTGTTTTGATAAAAATGATTTTTATGTGTTGGTTGATAAAAATTTTGATTAGTCATATTTGATTTGAGCTTCAATAACTAATTTCATGTAGATACTACTTACATAACCTTTGAACACTCTATCTTTAAGAATATATATATGTTGAGCTTTATGGAATATGAGTGCTTGAACTTTTATGTATTTAGTATTATTCATGAAAAACATATGATTTTTATTTATGAAGGATCTTTAACTAGTTTGTCAAAAATTCATTTAAACTAGTTATCTATTCTTCAAGTATTGCACATGATCCTATTTTTATGGATAATTCTTTTGTGATTTCAAAATTTTGATGCTTCATCGTATTGAATATTAGTTTAGATGTTAGTATTTGTCAACACTTGGATTTATACTTGTACACCTTATGGACCACAAATAAATCTATATATGATTGGGTTGAATGCTTATTTGTGCCTATTAGATGTACTAGTATAGCCTTATGTTGATGATCATTACATTCTTAAACTTGTATTCCCATTTGGATTTATGTTATGATCATGTGATTTCATTTCATGTATATGGTTATTTTGCCAAAACATTAAGATATACATGGATACCTCTTGAGTCATTTGCCTTTCATGCAAATCTATATATATATGGACTCAATTGTATTAGAGATATGTATGTATGCTTCTTGTATTGACAAAACATACATATATTATGAAACATTTTTTTTAATAAAAAATTTTTTTATTTTCAAGGTTTTAAAAGTTATGATAATTCAAAATTTTAAGGAATATTGAGTTTTATTGCTAATTTTCATGATACCATGTTTCACATAACACTATCACACTCACTTCTTTTTGATATGGACTTTATGGATAGAGTGCTTTTTAGTGCCTTGTGTTTCATTGATCTTTCATGAAAAACTTTTTAATTATTCCTTGATGGAAGGATCTCGTACTAGTTCTTAAAACAAGTTCATTTAACTAGTTCGAATTCTTCATATGGTAGATTATATGATGTATACACTTATGCTTACTTTTCAATTGGTATCATTGGATATTTTCAATTGGTATCAATTTGACTCTTGTTGTATATACTCATATTTTGCTTTTCATATATGTATGTATCCACTTCAATTGGTATACTCTTTTCATACACATATATGAATTGTTGTGTGCTTGTTTTACAATTAGTATCTTTTAAAGCACATAGATTGTTGATGCTAAGCTTAATTAGATTTCAAATTGGTATTTCATAAGAAGCTTGTGCATTGTATTTTAAAATTGGTATCAAAATTCAAAATTTGGTTGTTCTACATTTGGTACCTAAAAGAAAATATTGTATTTTTAAGATACTTCAAAATTTTGTTTTCATAAGAAAATTTCAAAATTTTTGATTTGTATTGTCTATATGCAAGGAGAGCTTAACATCTCTTCCATATGTAGATTCATGTTGAGTATATTATAAATTGAGGAGATTGACAACTCTTCTTTATATGATATACGTGTGTAGGGGAGCTTCACATCTCCTCTTATGCATGACATATTATACGTTATGTGAATTAGGGCTTGTCATCCCTCTTTCATGTAATGTATATGTGTCGGGAAGCTAACTTAACGTCTTCCTCTTCATGAATTTATATCGCATATAAATTTTATTGATTAATTTGTATTTACCCTCCTTGATTTCCTTAAAGGGGGAGAAAAATTTGTTTGATGTATTTTTCTTTGAACCCTTTGTTGATGATTGACAAAAAGGGGGAGAAGAATTTGTGATTTTATATGCATGATTTCATGATTTCCTTACTTAAGGGGGAGAAGTATTTGGTTCCTTACTTAAGGGGGGTAAGATTTGTATTTATGCATATATGTTGTCTTGCAATTAGGAGCAAAAGATTTGATTTATGATTTGATTTTTGTAATGATTGCATCTCCTACATTGCATACATGTCATATGCTTTTATTGCCATATCTATTATTTATGTCCATGCATGAGTTAAGGGGGAGCTTCTTTGAAGCTTTACTTTAATCCATGCATATATAACTCCATGAGTTTGTCATCATCAAAAAGGGGGAGATTGTTGGCCCAAAGGCCCTTCACCCTAGTTTTGATGATGATCAACTCATGTAGTTATAGTTACTAATGATCTTGTGTTTAATTAGTGACAGATTCATGATCAAGATCTTAGTAGGTGCATAGCTCAACAAAGGTTAAAAGATCAAGATTTGGAGCTTGCATGTGGTGATCCAAGGAGTTTTTGGATCTAGCTTGGACCAAGTCAAGAAGATGAGAAGCCTTCAAGGGAAGACTTCAAGAAGTTGAAGACTTGTGTCTAGGTATAGAATTTGTATTTTTGTTTAGTAAAAATGTAAAGGATAGATAGTTGGTGGATTGCTCAAGTTATATCACACACACACACTCTTGATTAGAACTCTTGATTTAAAGTGCTTTCATAAAAGATTTTTATGTTTAGAAAAGAATTTTTATTTTAGAAAAAGATTTTTCTTTAAGACAAAATATTTGTTGGTTTTTGGTATTTCTATCATGTATATTCTTTAACCAAAACCAAGTTGTATACTAGATTTCAAAAACATAGATATTTCATATTGATTGTGGAGTGGATCATATCCATACACACCATGCTTTTAAATGGACTCAAATATCTTGTTTTTGTATTTGATAAAGGTTTTGAAAAAACATTTCATGGAAAATTAGGTTTTTATCAAAAGAATTTTTACCAAGTATTTTACCTTGATAGTAGTATGACACATGCTCATACTCTATGATTTTTCAAGACCAAAACATTTTATCCAAGACCCAAAACCAAAATCCAAATTTTCCAGGTCCTGGAAGTTCTGATTTTTCAGAATTTCTCAGTGACCGGTCGACCGGGCAGTCGACCGGCACTCGACCGACATGCACAGTTTTGTGCATGTGCGTATCAGTCGACCGGGACTCGACCGGGACTCGACCGACCCAAACCTGTTGCTCTCTGGAAATTGCCAGTCGACCGAACGGTCGACCGACAGTTCATTCCAGAAGATCGGTCGACTAGCCAGTCGACCGGTGGCTGCAACGGTCAGAAATATGACCGTTGGCCGGTCGACCGGCGGTCGACCGCCAGCTCTGACAGAACCCCAACGGCTCTATTTTCTGGCAGCCTATAAATTGGGATTTTGTCATCTGTTTTGAGGTTAACATTTAGGAGACTTCTTGAGCTGTTTTTCAGACACTTTTAGAGGAGTTTCTCTACAAGATTTTAGTGCAAATACTTCCAATCAAAAGGAAGAGTTTTTATCAAGAGAGTGTTAAAGTGATTTCTTGAGTTTTCCATCAAAGCTTTCTTTCCTTGATTTCTCACACCACACTTGAGCTATCCATTGCTAGTTATTCCTATAGGTGTGTTGTAGTGAGAGTGCTCTTTAGGTGATCAAGTGTTGTGATCATCAAAGAGATCTTTTCTTTGTATTTGAGGAAACGGGCAAGTGTGCTCGTTGTTGGTGGTTGGAGTTCGGTTGTGAACTCTTGGTGGTAGAGGTACGGCCTCGGCGAGTCGGTGGACTTGCGTGTGTACGGGACTTGGGAGTCCGAGGGTTTGTAGGTGTACGGCACCGAGGAGAGATCCGGTGGGATCTTACATAGTGGAAATCCTTCGTGTGTCGAAGGCGGGGATGTAGAGCAAGTGTGCTCGAACCTCGAAACAAACCCTTTGTGTTTGCGATTGCTTACTCTATCCCTCTCTCTCTCTTTGTCTATTTTATATCTTGCATTTACTTTCATTGTGTTCATCTTATATATGCATGATATATACCCTTGTGCTTAATTGATAATAATTGCGTGGGATTGTTGTTAACACTAGTATTCAACCAAGAGAGCCAACGCGGCACCTCAACCCATTCAAGGGAATCTAGAGGAGCTTGTCCAGAGCCTCGCAAGGGGAATTCGGCAACACTCTTGAGTTATACATAAGTGTTTAAATTAAAAAGAAGTTTTAATTTGGTCAACTTAGTTTTAATTCCGCATTATTTGATCATAAGTGACCTTTAGATTAGCCATCACCTATTCACCCCCCCTCTAGGTGATCTTACATAGTAGATATTACTACCTCCTTCATTTTACCAATCACTAGGTCGCTTTCTGACGACCCTGAGTTTGCGTGCCCAGGTTGGAGATCCGAGTTATCGTATTATCAGATAGTCTATTATGCAC
Organism: Agave tequilana; assembly: GCA_038442645.1. Lineage (NCBI taxonomy): Eukaryota > Viridiplantae > Streptophyta > Magnoliopsida > Asparagales > Asparagaceae > Agave > Agave tequilana. The sequence continues at coordinate 1,258 of JAVJIF010018034.1, read as the reverse complement.
ATAGGAGACTCCTCATCGAGACCCTTCATAGGTATCTTTATGATTTATTGCTGTTATCTTATTTATCCCTATTTTCCTATCTGTTATTATCACTAACCTCTTTCTGCAGGTATTCTTATACTTATTTCCTACTTGAACTCTTATAATTATGGAGGTGATTTCCTGTACTGAGGCTTAGCGTACGTACGTGAGGATTTTCCGCCCTGTGTATGTGCATCGCCACAACGTCTCCGTATCCTTGGGATCGGGGCGTTACACGAAGTGAAGCAACAATAAGATCGGATATTTACATGTCAAAAGAAGTACATGAAGAAGATCTTGAAGAAATTCAAGATGAGTAACTGTAACCCAGTGAACTCCCCAATGGCGAAAAGAATGAAGCTATTGAAATCACCTAGAGGGGGGTAAATAGGTGATAATTCTAATCAATGCACAAATTTAAAATGTTATGATGTAACGATCACCCGAAACAAGACTAGAAGCCGAATACCCCGTGAAGGGCTCTGAACACCTTCCTCGTAATTCCTCTAGATAAGAGTTTGAGATGCGTAATGCAATCTTGTTGTATGAGTATTGATCGACAATATAGCAATAAATATAAAGTAAGTAAATAAAGCAAATAAACCAATCGCATATACTGAGATTTGTTTCGAGGTTCGAGCACCCAGCTCTACGTCCCGCCTTCACCTAGAAGGATTTTAAACCACTATAACTTTCACAAAGAATTACAACCACAAGGGAGTACCCAACTCCTCAATCATACTCCTCTAGTCTAGAGGTAGTGGAGCCACAAATACAAGAATATCTTGGCGATCAAAAGACCACAAACCCTCTTTTGAAAAACTTTTCCTTACAAAAACCCTAGAGAATAATGTGTAGGATTGAAGCTTAAGTTTTGTAAGTGAAAAAGAAAATGAAATAGAAGAGAGTTTTGAACCAAAAACTTCAGTAAAAAGAGAGAATTTTGAGCACAAAAACTGAGAGCAAAAACTTCTTTTGAAAGCCTTTAAACTTGATTTCTTTTGCAAAGGATTGTTGTAATCACTTCAACCCTAATCAACCCTATTTATATGATAAAGGTAGGGATTAAAGAGTAAACTATTATAATGAATAATTAGGAAAAATTAGACCCAAATCCAGCCCCCAAATCGTTTAGAGAGAAAAATCACGTTTTAAAACGTGTTTAAAAAACTAGCCGTTTAGGCTGAAATCAAGCTCACAGTCGACCGGCCAGTCGACCGGCTTTCAAAAATTATTA